>DWJN01003178.1:0-14006 GCA_018248895.1 Carystus phorcus | reverse complement strand
AAAAGAATTTTTCAAATCGGTCCAGTAGTTCCTGAGATTAGCCCGTTCAAACAATGAAACAAACAAACAAACTCTTCCGCTTTATATATTAGTATAAGATGCCATAAGGTGGACAAATATTTATATAACACAGCTACATATATAGATAAAATTTAAACAAATATATAGGAATACATTCGTTTTGATTCTGTTTATCGAAATAGTGTTGGATATATTTACGGGAAGATCTAGTCCAATCGATCAGCAAAAATCAACGTTTTCGACTGTAACTGATCAACCATGATCGATATAATTTAGTACCAAAAACTTCATCAGAGAATTCTGAAGAAGTTTGCTAAAAGTTGTTTTTCGATGTTCTTCTACCACTTCAAGTTCTATAAAGAACATACAGACAAATATTCATTTTTATATATTAAAAAAAGGTTTGCTCCGTCTCGGAATCGAACCTAGAACCATTTGTGTATGCTAAGCTATACAATAATAACATAAAGTAACGATCTAAGTTTAAAAAAAGCTACAAGAGCATCACTAAAAATCCATCCCATCACTATCCAAGCGCTTTGAGCGCGAAAGTAATATTACTTCACCCTACTTTACAGTCCATTAAATCTCACTCGTCACGATACAAAACCCCTAGTGCCTTCAAAGCATGCGATCACAAAATTCCGAAGACTGTAAGACGTAATGTGCTAGTCCTAATAGGAAAAGTTGTAAATTGCCAAAGTTTAATGGGATCTTTAGGTATTGTGACAGTTTACAAGCAGAGAAGTTATAAGTGCCTTCGGTGCAATTACTTAGGATTATCTCCGTATCTATCATAGATGGGATGGAAGTTTGTTTGTACACAACATAACACAGCATTTCCTTAGTTATCAGGCAAAATTATACTTACAATATGTAAGTTAAATATTTACTAAAGTAGTTCGATATTAGTGCCTTTCTTTAAAGATCTTATAATATATGTATAATTTCAGGTATTCTTAATAATTGATAACCTACCCGTTTTTAACTTCAGGAAATATCTCATATATATTCAGTTTTAATAATTTATACATTTCATCAAATAATATAATTATTTTTTACACAATCAACAGGTCCTAGGTCCTAGAAACTGTGAATGCACAGTATTGGAGTATCCTAGAACCGATCAAATTGCATGCCGGTGGACGACGAATGAGGCGACAAAAGCCGGCCCCCCTGAGTAGAAGGGCTTCGCTCAACAATCGTACAGTATTATTATTAAATCTATACTATCTATACCAATAATATAAAGCGGAAGGGTTTGTTTGTTCGTTAAAATTGACAAGGATTTATGTAAACAGCTCATCGTTCGGCGCACATATTCGCGCGCATAACATTGATTCTGTATAGCACGTGTTTAAATTATCTAATTACAATTTCAACATTTGAAGTAATTTGCAAAATTTAACTATACTAATAATACTTTATATTATGAAGAGTTTGTTTGTTTGTTTGAACGGGCTAATCTCAGGAACTACTGGACCGATTTAGAAAATTCTTTTAGTGTAACATAGTCCATTTATCTAGGAAGGCTATAGGCTATCACGCTAAGATGAGTAGGAGAGGAGTAGCAGTAAAAAATATTGCAAAATCGGCAAAAATTCGAGCCCTCTAAATTTTTAAGGTTAACCCACTATAAGCATTTTTATGTTTATCAAAATAGTTCTAAAATAATAATTTATATGGCAAAACAAAGTTTGCTGGATCATCTAGTATATGTATATAAAGTACGTGTCACGGTGTTTATCCGCTATGGACTCCTAAACTATTTAACCGATTTAAATAAAGTATAGTACACCGTGTCCAGTTTAATCCAACTTTAAACCTATCCTATAGGTTACATCTCAATTTATAGTCGCAAAATTATTTTACTGCAAATTATTTGTTTAATATCTCACAAAGAATTAGTTCCATAATATTCTATCAGATGGCGGTGGAAGATAATTATACATTACTATTCTTTACAGTTAATGACTTTTTAGTGGCTGTACCGATTTAGATGATTCTGGAAAGCTGGTGCTTGTCATGTGATCGCGTATTTACGTAATGCGTATAACTTCGGAATCGAAATATTCAATAAATAAATAAATAACGCCTCACACTCATAGCCTAACACTAGGATACTACGTGTCGTGGGTGCCATGGACAACACAGAGACAATTACACACACCGAGACTGAGAACAGAAATTTAAACTCATCATTTAAATTTCCGCCTCGCGGGGATTCGAATCCATCACCTTACGAACGGCGGTCTGACGTGGTGACCATTACGCCACGCGGGTCGTCTATAATAGTTATGTTAAATTATCCTTTTCTCTCTCGTCCATTAACAAAGCGATTATCTTTATTTGTGTCCAGGCTGCGGCAACGGCAAGTACTTGAGCGTGAATCCGTCCGTGTTCGCGGTCGGTGGCGACCGTTGCACGCGGCTCGCCGCCCACGCGCACCATCACAACAACGAGGTAATCATCATCATCATCACCATCATAAACATCTTCATCATCATCATCATAATCTTCACCATCACCGTCATCTTCTTCTTCATCATCATCTTCACCCTCACCGTCACCATCATCACCATCATAATCACCTTCATCATCGTCATCATCATCTTCATCATCATCACCGTCACCATCTTCATCACCACCACCGTCATTATCCTCACCATCACCTATACCATCATCACTATTAACATTGATTATAACAATTCCGTTGTGTATCAACCTTCTATCAACAATCCGACGCCTCTGTAGTCCAATTAGGAAAGGCCACGGATTTAAAGAAAGAAAAACATTTATTATCTTACCACATGCTGCAATAAAGGTTTTGAACCCGCTTATAACTCGCTTTTTGACTGGACTGACAAAATATTTTATATATGCAATTGAGAAGCAGCTATTTTTGGTATATATCAAAAGATGTCCCGAAATCGAGCGAAAACAGTTTTCAATACGAAAATATAAAAAAATGTTGTTTCACAATAAGTATTTCAAAGAAATCTTTTAATCCAGTAAATAAACTGTTGCAGTCCATGATCTAACACGAAGCCATAGGAACTTAACATACGAATAATCCCTTCTATAACATAGAATAGTGCAGTTGGGCACTTCTTATGGATTAATTCAGTATATTAAATACTAACACTAGAAGTATTTTTTTGTCCCGTGTAACTACAGAAAGAACAAACATTATACTTATACCGTTTGACCCAGAGTGTTGCCATCAAGGTTATAGTATTATAGTATATAATATATAGGTAATGTCTGTAAATTCACAGCAGTAGTTTCGCTTGGAGGTGCTTAGGGGTTCCACGAACTGAAACGAGTATACGTATGGTATTCACTCAGACACGCAAAGTTGCACCTGTATCAATGGCTTACCGCTACACACACGAGTGCGGGCGCACGTCTAACCCGTACCGAGTCCTCTACTCGACTGACGGTTGACAATTACCCCTCTGTCCGTGTACATTAGACACATTCAAAGTAAAATTATTTATTTCGTCTCAGGAACTTACAGCTCACTTAACGAAAGTCAAAAACCACTACAAACAACAAATGTTAAGTTCTCTCTCTATGATCGGTCCCTCATATCTGAGGTTAGCATTAGGGTGGTGTCTAAAGACGGGTGATCTGCCTCCACCAGTTTCAAAATGTTAAGTAATTCCAATGTTAAGTATCTACTAAATGGACACAACTATCTGTAGCAAGAGCTTTTGCCCGCGGCTTCGCTCGCGTTAAGAAACTTTCATCCCCTATTATCCCCTTGTCTTCCTTTCTTAGCGGATGCCTACGTCATAACATCTACCTGCATGCCCAATTTCAGCCCGATCCGTCCAGTGGTTTGGGCTGTGCGTTGATAGATCACTATGTCAGTCAGTCTGTCACCTTTGAGTTATCTTATATATAAAATTCTTGTGTCACAATGTTAGTCTCCATACTCCTCCGAAACGGCTTGACCGATTCCTCTGAAATTTGGGTAGGTCTGAGAATCGGCTAACATCTATTTTTCACACCCCTAAATAATAAGGGTGGTCCACCCCTTAATTTTTTATGGCAAAACAACGTTTGCTGGGCCAGCTAGTATATATATATATATATTTAGATTATTCGTATGTGCAGGTGGTCGTATGCGACAACCTATGTCTCCCGTTCCGCGACGAGTCGTTCGACGCGGTGCTGTCGATCGCGGTGATCCACCACTTCGCGACGGTGGAGCGCCGCGCGATGGCGCTGCGGGAGCTCGCCCGAGTCACCAGGATCGGGGGGCGGCTGCTCCTCACCGTGTGGGCCATGGAGCATGAAGGAAGAAACTTCCATTCACAGGTAATGACTAAACTATATCTGCCAGCAAAAATCGAATTTTAAATAAGCTACAAATTCAAATTTGGAAATATAACTTCTTAAAATTATGATATGAAATATGCCAGTAATATTGCCGCATTAAACATTACACACAAATAAAATTTTGTACACCCATTCAAAAGCATGGGAATATGAACAATATATGAAACGGTTTGTTTGTTTGCCCTAGTGCTAGGGCTTATTAATAATAATATTTATGTCTTATGTTTTTTTGCCTACAATTTTTTTAACCAAAATGAGTGATGTGTTGGGGTTCACGAGTGTATTATGAATATTTAATTTTACAAACGATTTCCCACTAACAAACAATAAAGTCTTCAACATGATTAATATAAGTCATTTTACTATATGAATGTGTTTACATCTTTCGTTAACGAAACTGAAAATTACAATAAAAATTAATAGACTATCGTGCTTATTACAACAAAAGCCAAACTTTTTGACCTCTCCGAACTACTCTCGATTAAATCTTGCTAATTTAAGAAACCATGCGGAATGACATTGTGCTGGACATGCATTCCAATGATTGTATTCCTACTATATGTTTAATCAGTACTACTAGAATGTGCGTTGTTATTTTCTATTATTTATTTATTGAAAAATCAAACCGTAACAGTAAATACAACTATAGGACATACAAATAAAACAAAATTACCACCTGAATCATTTCATATAAAGAATTTTAATAAGTAAGTTATTCTAAGAAGTCATACAGTTTGGAAGGAATGCTGCGCTCCACAGTCTGCGTTATTCTGTGGGTTACGTCCCCTCAGTTTCGGAGTACTTTGGAGCGAATGTTACCATATGCTCTCTATATCCACTGATATATTTTTAATTATGTTTCAGGATGTATTAATCCCCTGGCATCGACCAGCGACGCTCTGTCCACCGACTCCGGCGCCCCGTTTCCTTTCTGTCGATAATGATCAGTAAGTACCTAACTAAACCTTTACCTCATATTATTTTAGTACTTAAAGTAACAATTTTAAAAATTAAATCCTGCGCGACCAAAACAATAGTAATCAAAAGCTTTATGGGTGAAGGTTAAAGTTTGAACGGTCTGATTCCATTAACATTCATTAGCATCTTAGACTTTATCAGAATTATATTTAGAAAAATATATATTTCCGATGTCACTGATTGCCTGATAGTATTATTTATACAGTCACATAATTCAAAAGTCATACTAATTGCCTGAAACATCTCTTTTCAGCATTTCTGAACCATGGAAAAGCCGTGATGGGTCCCCAGGTTCTTCATCGCTTTCGTCACCTAACGAAACTTGTTACTCATTTGTACGGCGAGCTCTTCAGCGACTAGCAGGACGACGCTCATTCCTGCCCTCCTGGGGCCTTACTACTAGGGTCACGCCACGGCCTTGCGTACGCCCGGAGCCCCCTGCCGCAGACCTCCCCATTGAATTAAGACGGCTTGATGAAGTTTTGCCACCCAGACTTATCTCCCAACCCTCAGAAACGTCCACGCTAAAATCTCGAAGTCTTACCGATATTGCAGATATTGAACGACGAGCACTTGTAAGGTCTCGATCTAGCCTCCCCAGCCTCGGCGGAGATGATAACGAACCACCTCGTCCAGATCCACCACCGACCGAAGTCCCAGAACAACGCAAAAAACCTAAACTAGTGAAGCAGAAAAAGTCAATAAACGAAGATGATGCAGATGAAGACCTCGACAAGCCGACTGATATGAAAAGTATGGTTGAAGAAATGCCTAATTTCAAAATTCATGCCCACAAAATGCAATCTAAGAAACCGGGTGTTTTTAAGCAAACCTCACTAAATGAGGAACTGATGTCTGCAGAGCGATTGCGAGAAAAGGAAAGATTGAGAAAAAATATACAAAAACAGGCTTCACTAAATGAAGAATATTTATATCGAAGACCTGGTGCTTTGGATTCAATACGTGATTCAATTTTTTCTACATCAGCAACTACCGCCAAAAAATTTCAATCCCTTAAAAATGGCCTCACAAATAAGTTCAAAACGTCAACAACGAATATAGACAAAGTGACCGTGTTTGTGAGAATGCTCCAAGGTTGGAAGAGCCATGGACCTGTACCGGAAGTTCCTACACCGAGTGACAATAATGCAAACAATGACAAAAACTATCCCGAAAGACGACATTCTCGAGAAGATGGTTCAGATTCCTCGAAAGACAGTAGTCTTCAAAGTGACACTAGTGTTGACTCAGAGGACAGTTTTGCTTCAGTAATATATGTTCCAAAGCCAGATCCATTAGATCCCTTATCGCCAACACCATTATCTCCAGGTCCTACTTCTCCGAGACTTAAAGTATCCTCAGTTCCAACATCACCTAGAATGAAAAGCTCACCCGGGCTACCCTCACCAAGAATAAAACAGTCGTTCCCATTAATAAGACCACCTTCTTCACCTAACGCTGTTCAAACACCGGGATCAGTAAATAAGATTCTTGTAGCTCAATACAGCTTGAAAAGTTATTCTACATCAAACACTGTATCTACAATACCAATGAAACCCCAATCAAAGAGTCAGCCTAATTCTCCACCAAAGGCTGAGTCAGAGGAAATAGTAATACAACCAGAACCTCCTCCACCACCACCAACACCACCACCGCCACCCCTAATTAATAAACCAATACCTATAGATATATATGAAGAATTAGACCCAATACCGCCTATCAAGGAAGAAGAAGAAGAAGCTGCTTCAGAAGTAACCAAAGAGCTTCTTGCAGAAATAAATAAGGACATAGAAGAAATACATAAATTAACAGCAGAGACAGATGATTTAAAACCACGAGTAATACAAGATGTAAAACCTTATCCAAAAATCACCTTACAAACAGTAGCGGAACTACCAGAAATTCCACAATTTAAGTCAAAAGATACTAATAAGTCACCATCGACGGATGCTCTCGACTGTAGAAGTGCAGAAAGAAAAAGGAAAGAAAGGATTCGACAAATAAAAGAAATGCTTAACAAAGGAATACCTGCGGTGAATTATAACAGAAGACCGCCTTTCCCTATAGTACGAGGTACTAATAAATCTGACCCAATTGCTAAAACTCACCCTAAATTAATGTCCTTAGAATTATTTAATCCAGCAACAGATGATATGGATAGTGATTCAAGCGGGGTATCTTCACCAGATTCAGTGGACAGTGTTATCAGTGTGGTACCAGAAGAATTGCGAAAATGTGCTATGGAAAAAGGTATTTACTTTTTTTTAAACATTACATACGATATATTAACTTCTAAAGATAGGTTGTCTCCGAAGTCATTGCCTATGGATAACAGTAACTTGAAACATCGTATGAAATCAGCGGAGACCCGCAACGCTGTAATGCACTATAATCCTATGTGGCACTACAGCTATGAAAAACACGATAAATACATCACAACTTCCAACTAGTGTAGTACATATAGAGTAAGCAAAACTCGAAGACGTAATAATATCTATCAATATAGTACACTATAATCTAAAATTTACTTCATTACATATTTTAATCAGAATCTATATAATAGTCATTGGCTGTTAGAAATCGTGAATAATTCGAGATTGTCATTTCTTACATAGTAATAGTATTTGAGATACTATGACCTACATCTAATAATGTGTTTTTATACATTTCAGACCTCCCGAATCCACCGCCACAAGTGAAAAAAGAAGAATCAACAGCGTCTGAAAAATCACCATCACCTGCCGTTTCCCAAACTCTAATCGAGGCAGTAGCGGAAGTTGCGCATTCATTAGATGAAACTTGTGAAACTGTCATACAATGTAGTCCGCGGTCCAAAAGGAAACATCTCGAAAAGATAGAAAGCGCTGAAGCAATGGCTATTGTACAAGGTGCTTCAAGCAGTAGTAGCAGTAGCAACTGGAGTCTCAATAAATTATCACCAGGAGACCTTCGGATATTAGAAGATCGATCCCGATCTCAATCACATACTAGCTCCAGTGGGAGTTCCTCGAGCTTGGAAAGGCTTTCTCCAGGCCGAAGATCAAAAGATCGTTCACCAAAACAGGGCAGTACTAGTAACTCAACTTGGAGCTTAAACAGATTATCTCCGAATAGACCTGAAGGAAGATCTCTTGACGAAAATCTTAGTAAAAGCCACAGAAGTCCCACAAGATTGCCATATGACTCAATATCCATGTCGAGCACTGATTCAGAGAAGTCTATATCTAAGTCGGAAAGTTTTAACAGGATACAAGCCAACGAACCGTTAGTGACTTGTAAATCCGACATGATTGCTAAAGATGATGATTGGGTCGAGGAGCAAGGCCTACATTTGACAGAATTCGCTGAAAAATTAAGCGAAAAGCTCCTACAAGAAATAGATCAATATTCTAAGAGGATAAACGAAGAAGATTTTGATCTACCAAGCAGTAGTAGTAGTGAAAAAAGTATTTCCCTGAGGTTAAAGCGCGAAGAAGAAGATCGTAATACACAAAAAATATTAGACGAATTGTCAGATAGTTTACAACACCTCGAAGAACCATTAAAAAAGAACAACGATACACAAATAGAAAAGTTAAGCGATAAAAATACATTTGTATCGATACACGACACGCATGAGACTGAAATAAATAAACTATTTCCTAAGTGTGGTTCCAAGACGAAGAGCAAAAAGAAGTCGAAAGACGTAAATCCTGTAATTTTAAAATTTAAAGAACTAAAGAAAACAATGAGAGTCACTAACGACGAGGACATTTACCTCAACAACTGTGCCAATATTCAGTACAACGTAAAACCTATTACGGACGATAAAATACCGGACGTGGACACAAAAAACCCGGACGACGACAGCGCCATATCGTCGAGCAATGGGAATCCAGAAATTACGATCGATTCCGGCAACTACGACACTAGTCAGTCTCTCGAAACGGGCTACTCCTTGGAATCAGAAATCAGCGTCGACTCCCTATGCACGAGTACGGACAAACGATCCTCGCTCAAAGTCGGCCAGTCTACGGACTCTAGCGATTTGGATAAAATGGAGATCAGCCCCGAATCGATAACATCGAGATCGAGTACGAGCACCGCTCCTTTAAAATCTGGTTTTTCGATCGAATCTAGTGATACATCGGCGGGTAGCGACTGGAGTCGACGGGATAAGACCGGTAGCACGGCGTCGTTGGGCTGCGCGAGCTTGGCTTCCTTACCTTCGTGCAGCGAATGCTCAAAGGACAGGAAACTTCTAGAAACTCGCTCCTGCTCCGAGGAGACGACAGCCCCGGCCGTGCCCGCTCGTGCTATCCCTCACGCCCCTCTCCTACCCTCCCTTAGCGACGGTTCGGACAGCCTCCCGTCGGAGGGCGGCGCCGTCACCTACCACAGATACTACCACGTCTTCAAGCGAGGAGAGCTCGACCAACTCATCGAGAAGTACGTAGAAAGCCTCCACGTAGTGTCGTCCTATTACGACCAAGCCAGCTGGTGTGTTATCGCGGAAAAGGTTCAAGTGTGGACTATTTAAGACGGACTTGGAGTACATTAGTTGGCCTCTGTTGGCCTATCACACATCGACTTTTAGTTTTATGGACGTCGCATGAACAATAAAATTAAAGATCTCAAGTGCCGTTAATAAGACCAAGTGACCTTCCTAACGAACTCGGTATGAGTGTTAAGGTTCATGATAAAGGTTTAACGAGAACCGTGCAAACGACAAAAGCTAAGCTATTGTCTTTTAACGTAATGTAAAATTATTCTATACTGGATAAATAGTTGTTAACTTTATTAAAAATCAATATATAATCGCCCTCGAGCGCAAGTTAAAGATACTGCGTTCCGTTTCACGGGCGATATTCTATGCGAATGTTAAACTCGCATGAAATGAAATCTAAGAGCTTTAAATAGAAATGAAAATATTAATATAATATATTATATACTTCTGTGGCTCAAATATAATATAAGCTATGAATAGCTTATTTACTATTGTATTCATCGTTCATGTTAACCGTTGTATAAACTTGTAACCTAAACATTTCACTGACAGTTTATACCATTCTCCAAGACCGAAATATTTTATTACGATACGTTTCGATTATAAAAAAAATATATTCAATGACAATAACGTGAAAATTTATTATTGTTTTAGATTCTTAAACTAATATCGTTGTATTTACTGCAAACCAGAAGGCTTTGGATCATGGTATAAAGCTATGGAACTCATTAATTTGTTTCAGTATTAATATTCAAGATTCGATATGAGCTGGCCTCGCTGTTGATGAGTTATAACTTGTATGGGTCCATGTAATTATTTCACACAAAACAGTTTGTATTCGTACTAAGACGGACCATTTAGTAGTAGTCGTAGTGTCATAGCTAACATACGCCCTTGCCTATTCTACGATACTTGAAAGTACAAATCCATAGTGATTCGACTTGTACAATACTCAATACGCAAGACGTAATAAAGGTAAACTTACCTTATAGGGTAAAACTAGCTTATCGACCGCCCTTTCTAAGTTACTCGACAAGTAACAACAAACATTCTTTTTATAATAATCCTTTGTATAAAAATAATTTGCATCACAACTTTTCCATAACCTTGTTACTTATTGTAAGTAAAAAATAACGAATTTTAAAATTACTTTCGTCGATAATTTATTAGTTCCTTAAAATAAGTATTTAGGTAAGTTAGTTAATATCGCGAATTATATAAGCAGGATTGGTTGTCGAAAATAAGTACCTCATACAGAGAAAGGTGTTGCCATGGCAACATTACCGAGAACAATAATTAATTTGGGTTTGCTTTCGCGATTAAATAAATAATTAATGTTGAAAGATTACCCTAAATGTAATAAATAATTGCTATAAGGATATAAAGCTACTAGAATGTAATTATATAATCAAAAGTGAGATTAAAATTAAATAGAATAGTGACATGAACGCGGCCTGTACATTTATTTGTCAAAAATTAAATGTAAATTTAAAAAAAGAATCTCAAAAAATATGTAAAACTTAAATGTACAGGGTTCGTAGTCAACGTTGTCATAGGATAATATGCAATTAGTTAAACTATTGAAGCTGTAGTGAATAGGAAACGGTAATATGTAAATTGCACAAGTTACAAACTTAAATTAACCTCTACGTAAGTCTTCATTATTCAACCACCGACATTTAACGTATGTCACTTGGTGAACTGGTGAGAATGTCATCCATAATAATTTTATAAACCACTTAAATCTACTTTGCTTATCAAATTAATTGTTTTCTATACTAATTAAACATTTTGTAACTACCCTACAAAGTAATAATTTAAAGGTTTTGTTAAGTATTTGATAACGTTACCTTTGTTTTTTAACGCATTCTACATAGATCAATTTAATGCAAAGTTTGTATTATCTATCCGGCTCGAAGGATCAAAATATATTTATCATTTCAGTTCACCACGTGACATCGATGGAAACATTACGAAACACACTGCATTCATAGTATTATATTATGCAATCAATTTAATAAGTTTTGTATGATGACAATTATGTTTCGATGTGGTCGTGGGCCCGTGCGGCGATAAATTAATTTAGTTAAAAAGTTGTGAAATTTTGACGCATATCAGTGCTGGTTAAGTGTAGACAAAATATAATTTCTCCTATTTTTATAAATCGCAAACAATTATTCCATATTGTTCAAACAGGGTGTCACTGTGAAGTGAACGATAACAGCTGATGTTAAAACATTTTGCACGTAGAGAAATAAAATAGATATTAAAATTATCTTATTCTCCAAGTGACCAAATCGACACCTTATCGCGCTCGCTGATATAATGTATCGAGTTGACAAAGTGTATCAAGTTGACAAAATGTACCAAGTTGACAAAATGTATCAAGTTGACAAAATGTATCAAGTTGACAAAATGTATCAAGTTGACAGAATGTATCAAGTTGACAAAATGTATCAAGTTGGCAAAGTGTACCAAGTTGACAAAGTGTACCAAAATCACGAAAAGTAAACAATATATACTCGTATCGGATCTCGTTCATTTTATCAGGGAGCGTTTGATGTTAGATATGTATTATATAGCTGTTACAACAATGTTCGGGCTATATATCTATAACATTCTCTGTTAATCACTAATTGTACTAAATAATTTTTAAGATGGATATCCGCTATGTACATACGTATTTTGGATTGCTGAATTTCATATTGGCTTATCTGTGATATATAATAGAAAAATTACACAACTGTATTATTTGAAAATCCCTCCGAATAGCTTTGTCGATTTATTTTTATTCCCAATAATTTTAGTTTAATTTATTCTACTTTTATCAGTTTTACGACACATTGAAGAAATTGTTACGTGTTAGCTTTGTTTATTCAAATAGTTTAATACTTTAATGTCGTAGATGTTTATATTCTTTTTATTCAAAATATTACTCCATTGATTCAAGATTTAAAAATCATTTCAAATATTCGGTTATGCATTTTTTTTGTCGACTTCATTGTAATTCTTTACTTATAATGTAACACTGTTTTTACTCAAATTTTAATTTAGAAAAGTAAATTATGTAAATTAGTAAGATACATCGCTAAATTAGTAAATATGACGACGACAAAATTACGAATCAGATAATATGTAGTCAAAACATTCAACTTTACTTTTGCAACATACAAATATGTTATCGATATCAATAGATATTATGATATATATATGTAATTAAGAAATTATATTTTAATGCAGAGAAAATATAGTTCAAATTCCGCGCTCAATTTCATAGCACAGATAAAAATATATTTAAATTACAGTAATATAATATAACTTGTAAAAACCGTACAGACGAGTGTCAGGCTACCATCTGGTATAAACCGGTTAGATTCATGTTTTTATAAGTCCATGAACACGGGGTAAATGGTAACTTTGACAAAGGTAATTTTAACTAAGGTAACTGCAACAAAGGTAACTTAGTAAACGGATACATACTAAGTAAATATTATAAGTTGAACACAAACTCAAGACAAAGAAAAATGTACGATACTTTTTTTAAATACAGCTTTAAAAAGCTTTCGTTGAATATGCTGTAAAAAACATTTACCTACTTGAAAAATACTGATGAACTAACATTCGTATTTTCGTAGATATTATTTTTTGTGCGCAAATAAAATTACAAAAATCGCTGGAACGCACAAATTTATATACATGAAATATTATTTTTGTAAACCAATCTATAAAATTAAATCTTTGTTATATAATTTTAAGATCAGTATACAGTTTTTAGTACCTCGGCCTACAAATACTTGCAGTTACCTTTACCACGTGTTTAAACGATATTGTAGGTACTATTCGCTCTATTGCGAATACGGAACGAATACAGCAATACATTATAAGCTTATACTGTACCTACCTATATTATATTAGGTGAGAACCTTCACAATAAAATGAAGACTTAAATTAATTCTTTGGTTTTATTTCCCTATTACTTATTTCTCATCACTAGATCCCATTCTGGACTAGACGAAGAATGTTAAAATGCAGAGATTGACTATTTATCTATTTTATAGCAATATAATCAGAATCGGCCACGCGTTTCTGTGATTAAGTTTTTTGATGTGAAACATCTATAGGCTCGCTTGTAAACCGAATTGTTGGCGTGGCGACGCTTGCCGTGGCGACGGGT
>DWJN01003177.1:0-14007 GCA_018248895.1 Carystus phorcus | reverse complement strand
GTTCCTGAGATTAGCCCGTTCAAACAATCAAACAAACAAACTCTTCAGCTTTATATATTAGTATAGATATAGATATAAAGCGGATTTTAAAATGGCTATGAGTTGAGTGTATACTTAATACTGTATAGAAATAAAAAGTTTTAGAAATTCAAATTCAAAACTTTTTAAATTATTTATGGGTGCCATCGGGCTAAGACCATAAGTTTATTACGTACATATATACATATTTGAGACTTAAGATCTTATTTTATTCTCTCGTCCTCAGCCGGCAATGCATTGGTAATGCTTTTGGTGTTACTGATGTCCATGAGATGGGCGACAGTAACCGCTCACCATCCGGTAGTTCATCTGTTCGTTAGTTGACTATTTATATAAAAATACGATTAATCATGGATTTCATTCTATAGTTTTCATTATGGATTCATTGAAATGATTCAAGCAGTAAAAATTAGAATAATTGATATAGTCAACACATCTAAGCGTTAACATGAAGAACTGTTGTTTATAACAAAAGAATTCAGCAAACTGTTAAAATAAATTAGCTACGCATTTATTTACTATTGTGAATTTTAGCAGCCTTCACTTACGGCTCGAATACACCGCACTAATATTTTGGTATTGACATTTGATAAATGATGACATGACAGCGCGCGTATGACGGTCGTTCATCATGTCCATTCTTTGTGGCGCGAATTATTACTAGAAAGGACCATACCGGTATTGTAAATATTGAGTGTATTAGAGCCGACGGTCATTGGGCGAGTGATTTATTACGCCTGCTTCGGTGTAGATCCCGCGTGACGGATTGCCTTCAATTTATTAATGACCCACTACAGAGCACGAGTCTCTCCTCATAGAGGCTTAGAACATACTCGAGCGCTTCTTCAGTGCAAATTAGCGCAGGTTAGAAGCTAAAGTGGCCGACTGGATTGGCCACTAACCCCTCCACCAATCCGCAGTGGAGTAGCGTGGTGGAGTATGCTCTAGACCTCCTCAGCGATTAGGAGAGACCCGTGCTCAGTAGTGGGCCGTTAATGGGTTGAAGGCTGAAGTGTTGGAAGGTTTATTGCCGCATGAAACGTATGGCTTTACGACTGCCATCCAAAGACTTGTGAGGTAGTACCTATCTATCATTCTGATCTACTTTCTTGGCCGACAACGCATAGCTGATAGCTTTTGGGTTGCTGGTCTACATGACGGAAGAAGACGGAATGTTCACGTATTATAATTATTACAAGTACGTATATACTGTCTACTGTATAATAACAGAGGGGTTTGAAGGTCAGTTTACTGTTGGGGAATGGGAATATCGTAAAGGATTCCTTTTACTATGTTGTCCATAATATCGTTTAGAGTACGTCTGTCCTCCTACCTGCATGTAGGTGTAGTCAGTGTAGCGGACCATGATCTTCCAAGACTACAAATGGGTTCATGTGATCACGACATTGTTGGACATTACTATGTATATATGCAAATTTAAATTTCAGTAAATCTTGCACAACCCCCGTTCGATTTGTGCGTACGAATGCACGCGACTGACAAAACCTTTATTAAAGGGAATGTCAAGGAGCTGTGACTAAAACCGAATCGAACTTATTATAATATAAATCGAAAATTCCCCATGACTGACGGCCGTACACTCACGCCGGCAATTAAAAGAGGTGGGGGAGGGTGGAACTGTCATCCATCATGGCGGATTACTGGGGACACTATTATTATTAGCGGCCGCCGATAACCGGCTTAATCCGGTTTTTGTTCGGCAATTTTCGACAATTCACGAACGGATGTCCATTGTTGGGTTGCTTCCTACAATCCTTTTGGTTCTTTATGAAATGACGTCCTAATATCTACATTTAAATTTTAATTTATTGATAGTTATTGTAAAAATATGATCACATACAACTGACATAATTATAGGAAAGTTAAACTATTAGACATATCCCGACTGAGAACAGCTTAAACTTATTACATTTTTTGCCTCATAGGGAGTTAAACCCAGGACTCCTCAAACGGCTCTGGCATGATGATCATTATGCTAAACAGTTCGACAATCATACAATACAAGACCATGTAAACAGGATAAATAGATAACTTGCTTCATATACAAGCTGAGCCGGCAAATGTTTTATAACATAAACGATATTGAAAGCCTGTCCTTCTCCTCTTTGTTGGCCGGCAACACATTAGTAAAGTCTGTGGTTTCGCTGGTGTCCGTGGGCTATAGTGACCACTTATCACCAGGTTCGTCTACACGTTGGTTAGTTACATCAATCATCTTCTTATATTAAATATGTATACTGAACTTGATGATGAAACTTGAGAATTTCCTGCATAAAGGCCAGCCAATCTAGACTTAAGAATGAGGTTAGAATTAATTCAGAAATACGCAGAACAAAGGTTCGTTGTAACCGTATCAATGGTTTACGAAGGCGTACATAATAAACATGCAAACATTCTTTTTTTATACACACTCATAGCCCCACACTAGGATACCTCGTGTCGTGAGTGTCATGGACAACACAGAGAGATAATTACACACACCCAAACTGAGAGCAAAAATTTAAACTCATCATTCAAATTTTTGCCTCGCTGGGAGTCGAACCCAGGACACTTCGAACAGCGGTCTGGCGGTAACCATTGCACCACGTGCACGAGATAGATATATGTATGTACATAGGTTGTAACGACATCACTATGTTCATATGTCTGTATATCACTAAGTTCCGTAAATCATAATACGTGTTGTTAACGGGAGGTATTCAATTTTTCCAGAATAATTGTGAGCGTCCCACTCGTCTGTAGGTATCTGAGAACACAAACAAGACAAAATTGAGTGGTTTTATTTCATCTCTTATCCTCAGCTTCGTCATCAGTTCCTGGGGCCGGGAGCGACCGAGTGCGGCGCCGAGATTAAATATTTCATTATTGGACCAATCTTTCTCAACGAGTTCAACAACAAAATTTGCTCTCTCCCTTATTTTTACACGTTTTTTTATGATCTCTAAGTAATTTATTCCGGCGTTATGTTTTTCTGTATTTATCTGGCAGTGTTTCGACGTCGCCTCGTCTGCCCGCGATTGGTTCAAGAGCTCGTTGCCGGCTACTGAATATTATAACAGGAAATTAAAATTGTTTTATTAACTGCCTTTTAAATTCGAAGTTGTAGATATTTATTTAATAAGACCCATGTGGCCCATTAATGTAGATATGGCTACGAGTAGGATTATTACCTACTATTATAGAAAAAATTTGGTCGCATTTATGATTTTGAAAATCGAGTTTCATACAACCTCATTATTAATTCTGAGAACTGAGGAATGATTTAGAAATATGATTTATATTCAGCTCTATCTTATCTTAATATTCTATCGTACAATATATCTGCAACCAATGAAAGGAATCAATTATTATAGAAATACAATGAATTAGACTTTATTAGATTTTTATGTTGATCTGTATATGGATACTGGTTTTTAGCTACTTACCAGCGCTTACGCTTTACGCTTACTTAGCGCTAGACCTAATTTTGCCCTTTACAGTAATAACGATATTCGTTGTGTAGCGATACAATATCACTATAAATTATTACACTAACATTTCGCTCTCGGTACTGTTAGATATAACTACTTGCATGGACACTCATCAGGTGAATTTTAATCCGTATTGACTGACTCACTGGCGTCGATCTCAAGCTCTTGGACCTAGAAAAAGTTATCCAAAGTCCTGTAAATAGGATTTCTAATTTTGAAAGCTGACTTATATTCGGAACGAAGTCACGACAACTTCCATATCCACACGAGCGCGGCCAGTTGTAAGTAACAGTGTGCTTATAAGAACCTCAACGTTTTCTGCTAATTTACGAGCAGCGTCTCAATGACAGAGAAACATTTTATGAAGATAATTACATAAAAAATAAAAGAACATTACCGACGCAGCGAACTCTTGAAGTTGGGAAAACAAAAAAGAGAAATTTGAAAAAGTCAAGAAATTATTCTTGGCTTGCCAGAGTGTCTTAATTGCGTTGCACGCTAGAAACTGTTTAAGCTGAGCTCCGTCTTAGTACTCGTCCGGGGTCATTATTCTAAGTTTAATCGTCGTAAATAAACAATTATCCCGTCGCAGGCAGCGCGCCCGCTCGAGAACATGAATATCACTTAAGCTGACTCGAGACACGCGACCGCCGCTGTTCCTCCGCTCTCGACCCCTACTTTGTTTAAAGTCTTTAAAAAAGTAATTCCTTACACGAAACAACAGTTCCGAAACAAAAATATTGTAGCTTGAAGCTGGAAACATTCAGTTCACGACCGGCTAGTTGCGCTACCAAATTTCGCAGCAACTTCGGCCATTATTTGCCGAGCGAGTGTGGCGCAACGCGGGGACATTTAAACATTGTACATTTTTGTCTTGAATGTAAAGCAGAGGCAAATTCGTTTAAGATTAAGACTTGTTTATTCTGTGTCTGTGTTGGCTTGACTTTATTTTTTAGTAAAACAGAAATAGCGATTTTGTTAAAGTCGTTCATATTGTGTGTGAAAAAGCGAATGTGGACGATGTTCTATTTCCATTGTTACCTTGAAGGATAACAAAAACTTAAGAGGCTTACTAGCAATCACGGGCTCGGACCATGTTGCTTTGAGCATTAACAACAACGGACGATATCTCCACATCTCATTTCCTCGACTCATCCCCCGGCCTTCGAGGATTACACTGAATCCAAATGAAGCTCTCTCTGAGTCTATTACTTCATTAAACTTTTTCATTACGTTACATTTATTAAGAAACTTACAAATGTAAAAATTGTTTTGTCTCACTCAACAATTTGCAATAAGTTGATATATTCGTATTATATTATGTTTAACTAATACATCAGACTTTTAACTTCAACTTAATTAGTATTTACATTATTTTATTTGTCGTTTATTTGACTTTTAGTGACATTCCAAAATACCAGTTGAACAATTAAAAATGTATATCTATACTTCTATACTAATACTATAAAGCTGAAGAGTTTGATAGTTCGAACTGCAGTGCAGTTGCCGAGGGAAGCTATAGGGAATATATCATAACACTACGACTAATAGGAGCTAAGCATTGATGAGAAATATTGCAAAAACAAATGATCCAACGTGACACGATGTTCGCCGGTTCTCTAGTATTATTATAAGGTTTTCGAACTCCGCATATTAGAATTTTTATTTTTGTTTCATCGTTGAATTTGTGTAACACAATTAGTCAGTATGTTTAGTACAATATTAAGTACTACATAGTACATGATGCTCAATTTGTGTGAGTTTTACATCAAGAACTAGAAAATTCAAGTAATTTATATCAAAGGCTCATTTCATTAACGCAGCTTAAAATCTATAACACACAAAGTTATCAAGCATTATACAAATCCGTTCACGTTTTATCAACGCGCAGTTCATTTTTTAAGCCGCAAAAAGAGCTCGACGGCACATTATTCATCCGCGAATTCTGGGAAGGAAATTATTCACCCGCATATAAAGGGAAGTGAGAACGGTGCGTGTTCTAAAGGACAGCGCAAGACAAACGGCTTTAGACGCTTTCACGGCTAAGTACCAGATGCGACTAACGCGCAATTTCACTTAAGCATTATATACACTTCGTAAGATAGCAGGCAAAGAGATGATGAGGTTAAGATATAAGGCTACAGCGTGTGAAATTCAGACGCAATGTAGTTGAAAACGTTAATTTACAGCGACATTATTGCTTGTACATCGGTGGTGGTCATTGTATGAAACATTGGAGGGAGATGTTTATCATTTGAGTCATTTATACGGAGAAAGATAGATAGAATACTCGTCTGGTCCACAATTTTTCCTTGTTAGCCTTTATATTGCTACATTTGTTGTGTTATATCAGTCGGTCCTTTGCATGGCTTGCAAGTTTGTGTTTTCCGAACTTTCTTACGCTATAGGGTTCTCCTTTAAAACTTCGTTTGTCAGGCTGTGCGAGACGCGACCAGAGGACTTTATAAAATATTTTGTCCGAGATACGATGCCTGTTGATTTATATACATAAAGTTTGTTTTTTTCAGAAGAAAATAAATATAATCATATATTTAGCTTACGCCTAGCATAAATTAGCTGTGAAATAATGCGATGTTCTATTTAAAACTGTAAAGGACAAATGATATTATAAACTCGGTCTAATAGTTTTTGGATCATTTGGTTCCAGATAGAATTTAAGAGTATTTATACTAAACACATTTTATATAATTGAAATACCAAGGGCCAAAATACTTGTAGTGATCCGGCTGGGAGCTTGATGTTTGATACTTACTTTCTTCTCTATTATATCTTGACCTGTAACGTATCAGTAATTGTGGGTTAGGTGACAACTCGTCACGCGAAATTGTCATGGTCATCCTCAGGTGTTCCGGACGTCGAGGGGCAACGGTGATTACTTTCCATCATGTGGCTCCACTAGTCGGTTGTCGGCTGGTTCCATAGAAGGAAATCTGTTTTTGATGTTTTTAGTGACACATTTTTCACATATTCACAAATTCGGTCTCAACTTTACTGTTCAGTATATGTATATCTCTTGTTGAAAGTTCAATTTATTTTCCTCATTATCACTAACCAAACTTGTTCTCCGGATTTTATCTTCTTATGAATAAATACACATGGTAAATGGATCCAGTTTTGCACATCCCTGGAGTACCCATTTTATGAAATTCAGCAGAAGTTAATTCGCCGTGTAATTTGTCAGACTTTAGAACTTTAGGACTATTCTAATTAAATGTCTCGTGTCTAGATCGGAAGGGATTTTAGAGCTTGATGCTAGACTAAATGGGGGTTTCATGACCCTGGCCAGTAATTAATGAAGATCCACAACTATGTATATGTATAGGGCGGATCGCTTCAAAGTCCTTCAACTGGCTAATGACAAAATACTAGGGTAATAGGATTTGGTAAAAATGCTGTTAAGATAAATAGACTAAATATGTTGTTTTAGATGTTAAACCATGCCATGAAAATAGACGTCGTAGCGATAGATGAAATTATGCATTTTAAATTGATGGTACGGAATGATGTAATATAATAACCATTGCGTCACAATTTATAGACAAATTAAATAAGTTTTTGGGGTTTTTGTTGAATTTGTTGTTGTTATTAATGTTATTGTTATTCACGTATTTGATAATTTGCTAATGACTGGCTTTACATTAACGTACAATTTTTAATGATGCAGCCACTCATTACTTTTAACATATTACTTTTCTGGTATTAAAGTGTTATCTAGGTGAAAAACATATGTAGGTAGTGCGGAGAAATATAGCATCATTGACCCAAACAGCGAAACGGTTACATGACGCTTACAATTTAAACTTTAGTATGCTTTTGACAGTACCGGGGCGTGGGTAAAAGGCCCTTTGTGTTCTACTTATTTTAGTAACTACGAAAATTTCTTTCAAATATAAATGGCAAGTATCGTTTTTCATCGCGACTGCCTTTCGTTGACTATAGTTGTTTAATGAAAAAATGTTTTTAGTTTTCGATATAAAAAGGTTCTTAACAGTTTCTCCCCTTCCTTACATTTTTTAGACCGGCAAACCGTTTTAGGTGTGACTAAGCATGATGACAGAGTAAAAATACCTTAAGTTTTTAATGGGGTTGTTGCGAACGGAAAAAATACGATATTATGAAGTATCATAAAAATTTGTATTGATGTAAATTACCTCACAATAATATTGATAATATTTTATACGTAGCTCTACCAATAAGCCGGCTTCTGTTGCCTTTTACAGTACTAATCTATCGGAATGGGGGTGTAGTAAGTATTCTATAACACCGGAATACCTACTATTCGGACTGAGGTTCAAAGTTCGGGATACCAACGACCAAACCGTTAGACGTTCTCAGTATGTAATGTATTTAATTTGCATTACGCGTTATGTAAAAACGAAGTAAGAAAAAAAACGAAAATAAAGTTATAATTTGGATATAGTAGGCACGATAGACTTTATATTCGGATATTTTTATGTTCAGAAATCCGTGTTATATTTTGTACCTGATAATACATTTCAATACCTAGTTGATAAACCTTCTAGTACGAGGTTCACAGGGTGTATTTTTTTTTCTTCTTCGTTCTTGAAAGTGAATTGGGCTTACGCTTATCTATGTTCCGCTGTGGCCGAAATATTTACGCCGAGTAGATCTAATTTAAACATTACGAAGTTCTTCAGTCCCTTCATACCGGTAGCCGAAGTCGCCACACCGAACTCAATACGCCGTCGTGACGACTCATAAAACTACCGTCATTCTATTGTTTGATTTTATTCCAGTTACAAAATAACCATTCTAGCGCGACGGCTCTTTGAGCGCGGTTCACACTTGAGCGGCCTTTATCTCTTTGCGTGTTGAATATAATAGTTTTCTATTCTAAATTCACTACAGTTTTAATTACAGCACGCATTTGTATAGCGACGTGAGGGGAGCTGGCGTTCCTCCTTGATTTACCACATTCTCGCGCGGGAAAATTATTCCCTCGTCCTGATTTACTACTCACGCATTTTTACCTGCATTATTAACCGCGGTGTGAACAATATTGAGCTCTGTCGTGGTGTGGTAGAGCCCAAATTCATGCTATCGTTGTCGCGTAACTCGATTCAGTAATTCCATACGGCATATCGTTAATTTGTTGGAGATACCGCGGTGGCTCAGCTTTGTCCCGTTCTTTTATTTCAACAAACGCTATGCCTGTACGATGCTCCTCCTCGTAGAGAGGCTGCGTGCTACAGAGCTACGTCCCTGCTTCGTACGCTCGGACGAATTGATTTCGTTAGGCTATTTGCGCTACAGTGGCTTACAACATAGTAGCTGTTACACTATTGTAGCTTAGAAAAGATTGTGATGGGGTTTGTTATATAAAAGTTATAACATCTCTTTTTAGTCGTAGTAGTTTGTCTATCTCATTATGCACAATAAAGTTAGCTGCATCTCAGCCATTCATTATTTGCTTATTGAATTATATTTATTCATTTTAAAACGAATAAAGAAATAATTTTAGTTCGGAAATAAACAGACATATATGTAACTGTAGTTCTTGAGTTCACACTACACCTTAACCTTAGCAGGTTACAATTAACTACGTGGTCAATAGCAGTATAAAGCTGCAGATCAATAAACCTGCCGACGGTGCAGACACAACACATTCCCGCTTCGATGGAAGAAGTTATGAGAAGAAATAAAAGACATTGCAATCTAAGGGGGCCGACACCTTCACACCGCGGCCGTCTAGCCGCCGTTTACTTTGGGGGATCGTGTCACACACACTGTCACACATATTTCAACGAGTGTGCACCACTTTGATATATGTTCCTTATATACATGTTCGTTGGTTACTTAACATCGAAACGCTTCTTGGAACTGCCCGACCTATGCCACAACTATCACACTTCGTAAATTTTTTATCATCCATCCATCCATGGATTGGTCTGCTTTATCCGAACAAAATCTACATATGTGGAAGAGGAACAAATAAAAACAGAATTCTGATAATTACTATCTAAACTTTTATTGTTATTGTCATAGACATAACAAAGCAAGTTCCATTTGAAATAAATTTCTAACTACACGAAGACGTGAAAGTCATTTCTTTGGATGAAATACATCAACCATAATATATCCAAGTTAAGTCTAAAAGATATAAAGCCCGTGTCAGATAGGCATTTGCATAAAAAGCGCGGTTTCGCAACACTGGTTAACACGAAGTGAGAAACGCCACAAAAGATGTTATACTCGCTCGAAAAAACCGCATACCAATTTCACCCTAACTGTAATTTTCTATAAGTTTGTTTTGCCGTGAGATGTCTTAGTGAAAGGCGTAAACGTGGCGGCCAGAGGTACCGAGACCGACGCCTAAGGTTCTTTAAAGAAAAACGTATTTTACGGTTCCGTTAGCGTAAAGAATCCGACACCGAGTTGGCTTCGGCGTTCCGGGATTTTGAATAAATGGAGGCTCTTAAGCGATTATTATATAAAGGTACTTCAATACCCTAAATACAAAATAAATGCGACCATACAAAAGTCTTGAATAGGTGTTAACTCGAACCAGAATAAGGAGCTTGCTTTTCATATAATGGACTTGACGTTTTAAATTAGAAATGCCCTTTCTATGAAACGTTTTTCAATGTAAAATTATTATAAACTTTTTATCGTTCGCTTTAATGAGATTGCGAATTGTAAATCGAGGGAATGTCAGAACTCAAGTTATTTTGACAAAGTGCTATTTGTACTATTTCACGTTGGTTTAAATGAACATCGTGTAAAGTAATGAGATGGAGAAAAATGTATTATGTAAATCTAACAAAACATTTTGTCTCGTCAAGAACAAGAAGGTTTAGTAAGACAACTGTAATTGTAAAGTTCATATCGGTCGCAACCTTGACAAAATATTATACCTATTATTTTTGACACAATTTTTATGGTTATTATTTACAACACATTCATGAGCCACAAAGTAACTAGGAAGATCTCCTCAGAACTTTTTCACTTTAAAATTTTAAATAAATTTTATTTTCAAATAGATACATGCGATTAAAACATGAGAAAAAAATAATAGCTAATGCCCGATTTTCTATGGAAACTAGCATCTAGTTTGAAGACAATGTACTTTATAAGGCACTTCAAAGCCAGAATGTAACGTGGACTAAGTTTGAATGTCCGGCGATTAAAGTGCGTATAGTGCAGTGCGGCAAGGAGTCTGGTCATTCAATTGATGGAGGCGATAAACCAATTAGTTGTATATTACAAGAATTGATTGTATGATACAATACAAATATCTACACAATACGATTAATCTATATCTACGGGAGAAGATCAATGGAAGTATAACAATAAAAACCTCTGTAAGGTGATTTAGTAGAGAGATAATTTAATCACCCTTTTACTAGAACTTTCAAAGAACTTTAAACATTAAATAAAATATATGTAATCGATATTGTTCACACTGATGACAATCCAGTCACTCAATTATAGGAGGCTGCACTAGAAGCGTATCGACAACAACTCGTGTCGGCGAGGACGGGGCATTCGTAGCATTCTCCACGTAGCACAATGGCTTCGTAGCGAACGACGTAGCGTCGTAGATTCGTAGCGGCATGGCCATAATACGTGGGCGCCCGCAAAGACCCCGACTCCCATTGGACCACCGCCAGCACTACGAACAACCTCGATCGATCCTAGAAATAGCGAAGAACTCGTCCGACATGAAAGGAACGGTTTTCCTTTCAACTTACCGTCTACGTTTTCCATATTCCTATCAATAGAACAAATAGTTTGTTTTCATTTCTTTTGAGGTAGGAAAACAATGAAATATAAAGACTTTATAAGTGTTTGCTCTTTTGCGTCGCATTGCTTATTCGAGCGGATTAAAAAGGCGAGCAAAAGTGGCATAAGTCATGAAATGAATTGCAGTTTACTTATTACTTGGCGAACAAAAATGATTAATTTTCGATTCAAGTTTCAAAACTATATTTATTAACGTAATATGTTTAACTAAATTATGATAATCAGCTGTTCAATATAATCTGCATTAACTTATGGTTAATCATTTTTGGAATAAATTATACCAATAACCTGAAGGTCCAAATTATAGATGAGCGTTTTAATTAGATAAAGTACATATTGACGTCCATACCCTACAAATTTAGCAGGTAGAATGAAATTAAGCCTCACAGATCATGGAATTACCTGAGTATTTATATAATTTGAATTGGTTACTAAGGTTTTTACCGCCAGTGAATATATTTTTGTTTCTTGGATATGAGGAAATCGTTACAGAAGCTATAATAAACTCAACTATAAAACAAGTGCAAAGCAACCCCATGCCGGGAGCGCCGCGTGATATTTTATTTTATGCACAGACGAGTACGGAAAGATTGCACACAACATTCAATTTCCATTACGAAGCCAAAGACGGAATCAGTCGCACGAAACATTCGCGTTTGTGAACAGAAATCTTTGTGGTGCCGCCGAAAAGACTTTTGAGGCGCTTATGTCGAAGTAGGTTAGGAGCTCCATAAATACCAGCGGCGCATATGCTCGCTACCAGCAGCCATGTTTTATTGCTCCTTGTGGTTGATTCTCATTTGTAAGTTTCTTGTTCCATATTGAGAGAAGAACGATAAACTGCATTAACAATCGATTTTGCATTACCGAATTGAATATTAATGTAAGCAGCTGAAAGTAAACAAATTTTACTGTTCGGTATTTTTTTTAAATCGAAAAATCAATGTTTATTGTTGGCAATGACTGTTAAAACAGGACTTATAATAACGGATGATAATACGGATATAATACTGATTTATCTTACTATTCATTTGGGACAGTCTCGTTAGATGCAATAATACTGTCCATTATTTTAAAGCTTAAAAAATCATAATAGTAATCGATAATTCTATATTTAGTACATTTAAGGAATTTCTTTTAGCATTTTTATAAAACAGCGGTAAAATCAAAAATGGCTTGAAATTATTGAAATAATTACATCATGACTGTCATTATACATAATGTTGATCGTTTTATCTTTTTGAAATAGTTTTAATTAAAGCGTAATGTACTAAAACACATGTATTCTGTTAATTCACACAGGTAAGTCATATTTTGTACAATATATTATTGCGTAAAGGTGATACATGGATAAACGCTGCGCAAACAGTTGCTAGTGAAACACACGACTTACACTCGCACTAGTGGTCGATTCTCATTTATTATTCACGACGGAATTTATTTGCCGGCGAGCCGGTCCCGCGCCTCGTGTCTCCGCTCCGTACAACCATCGAGCCACTTTGTTCCCGTGTGTAGTTCATTCTCTGTCATTCCACTTTTATTACAACCACTTAATTCAAAATGAATGAATCCCCCACAAAGTATTCTCAACAATATTTTACATTTACCCATGTTTTTTTTTCTTAGACTATCTTTGTGTACATTCTAATGTTTTCGCTAATAGTAAATACTTTTACGCTCTCTAAAATGCATTTGATTAAGGTTCCCCACAATCAAATTGAATCCCTGAATACTAGATAATAAGGTACATAGTGCAGTGTTCTACAGATGAGTAACACGTCGTATTTTCTTACGTAAAGGAGGCAACAGTCTTCATTAAGCAACCGTAAAGCGAAATTGCCGCTCACAGTGTCACGGAGTGTCTCAGGGCACGTATCTAGGTATACTTTTGTATATGTCATAATCGTTATAATTTCCTTTGTGTATTTAATAAGTCACTAATGATGATAGCCTTTTTGTAGTGTCGAGACGGGCTTTAAAGTCATGCCGAGGCATTGTTATTGGAAATTGAAAATGCTCGTTCCCCGTTCAATATTTCAATGCTTAAGTAGTTTGTTTGCGAGCAGCGAGGGCTTTGTTTCGTTTTCAAATGAAGCTGCGCCAAGTTTTGTAATGTTTCAAGACTTGCTTTCGATTGCTCTTCTCTCTCGAGTAGTGTAGCTTTTCTTTTCTTTGGGATCGTGTTTGTTTTTAGTTGGAGTGGTTGCTTCGTCGGAAAATCTTTAACACGGCTACTTATACCAGCTGGCGAAATGAACAGGCTATTAATGCCTTAAAGTTGAAACATTATATAAAACGTTTGTAGAAAAAATAACTATCTCGTACATACAATGGAGAACCAGGCGTAACTTTACTGTAATACATATATTGTGTAGCTACATAAAACAGGCTGTGCATTCTTAGATAGGTTAACTGTAATAATAAAACGGAGAGAACATTGAACTCCACATCCAGACACAGACAGGTCAAAGCCCCGCAGCAGACATGTCGGTCAGCGTAGCAGACGGCAATCGTAGCTTCGGTAAAAATGTAAATCTTTGCAAAAGCAATCAATCAGCTTGCACTCTCACCGCTTTGCGGGGACACCACACGAATATCTAATTTTGTTTGTTACCCCCGTTCTCCCTTAACCCCCTTGCTGCCCCCTCGGAACCCCAAGCCTACGGCGCAAGCGTCCAACACCCTCAATCCT
>DWJN01003176.1:0-14008 GCA_018248895.1 Carystus phorcus | reverse complement strand
TGGCTCAAGCAATTCAAGCATGGTCTAAAAAATTGTCTCATGGATTAGTGAAAAAAAAAATATTCAGTACGGACTCAGACGTAAGTTTCTATTTCACGGCTTGCTTATTGGCCTGAGAAGCAGCAACAGATTTGCGTATGAAGGTTTGGACGCGGCAAATAGTTTTTGTGATTTCTTCATTAAATTTAATCCATGAAGCGAATGTTTGTGGGTAAGATAACGATATTAAAAATTATTTTTCAGATAACTAGATGATGAATTAAATAGCATGCAGCATAGTTGATTTGATAAAACTAAAATTTGAAATATGGTCCTAATAGAATTAAATTTGTGAAATCCAGGCAGTTTACAGAGTAGCTGGTTAAGTTGCTTCTGAGCGAGATTAAAATAACAGGGTAATGAAGTAGCAAAGTTAATTTTAAAACATCTTGGACTTGGGAGTAAGTTACGCAATTTACATAACTACCTAGAGTAGCAAATATTTTTTACTAACGTCATTATCTTGAGAGACCTAAGATAGATTGTATTTCTGAATTTCAAAGTTTTCAACAACTTTGGATAAAGGAATATGTTCTCCATCCATATATACTTTCATTAAAATAGACCACACACCGAATTCTCTTCTAGTTATAGTTTGTAAGGCATTTATTTAATTTAATTTTTAATGTCGTAATAACAATTAGTGACATTCAGCTTAATATATTTCGAATAGAGGTCGCCATAAACGTATTTACCTAGTAGGAACATGTAAATAGCTCTTTAAACATTAAGCGAAATTTATAATCTGTTCACGTCAAGGGCAACCGGCAGCCATATTGCTTTGCTTAAGGCTTAACATTTAGTTTTCTACGTCACTTCGACTCGTGCGCATGTTGTTATCAACGGTGAAACGGAATTTGCTATTCGCAACAAAAACAAAACTGCCATTCTACGAATTGCGTGTTCATAAAATGTCGGAGTATCTCTAGTGTTTGGTGAAATTTGGATTACGGTGTGTGTAGTGTTTACAAAGATTATAAATTGTGAATCGCGAATTCAAGACTATATTCATGAGACGAATGAGGTATGTAACTATTTAACCTAAATAAGTCGTATTTGCTTCACAGTTTTCCTTGTATACAAGTACATCAAAACGCAAATTTTAAATTGTCAATATTTCTGATGCTCTGAATTCGCAAAGTTCCTTTCACATTTCACTACACAAGTTATGTAAAAAACGTATGGTGACGTAAAAATCCTTATATATAATAAACTGGGATAACGGTTAACGAATACAATAGGAAACCTAATATAATCTAAACTATCAAAAGTAATTTTCTTTGCCAAGAGCTCACATTTTCTAATAGTCATCTGTCTACGTTGTAACCATATTCTTTTTTAAAAAAGAGTGTTGACTAGTAAAAAAATTAACATCAGTTTTCAGGTTCGTATTTTGAATTACTCAATTGAGTATTTTACCATTATGTTTATGATAGAAACCACTTTGTTGAGTCATATAAGTTGATAAACATCGTACGTTCCTGGAATATTAGTTATCTAAATATCTACGCTATAATAAAACTTGAGATATGAGCGCGGTAAGCAAAGTCTACATGACGAATTTGAAATTAATATTGCATTTGATAGCTTGGCTCTTGAAGATTGAAGATTTATCATAATACGGCTCTATATTGAATTTTTACTGGCCCACTATGATTTTATCGCAAAAAATGTTTTAGTTCGCGCGATAAAACAGATTACTAAATGTTTTTATGTTCAGTAAAAAGGTTAATCTATGTTTTCACATCGAGCGTCGGTTTAGAATCTGGTCACCAGAAGTGGGAGGTAAGAGGCAGTGGTGGTTTGTTAACTCATGGAACATTTTGAAATCCTTGTCCGAGCTAACCGCCGGTTTCTGAAAGGCTTGTCAAAATTACGTTCATATAACACGCATATTAACGTGAAGGTTCTATGAAGTCAATTCGAGTTTCTGAAACGTTGAATAGCGAATAATTTCGGAATAATCATGCTTTCTGCAACCCAATTAACGTTTGATAATAGATTTGTCAGATTTCAGAAACCGGCCGTAACTGTCGGAAACAACAAAACAAAAAGACACTGGCAACGTATAAAAAAGGAGAATAATATAGGGGGTTCGATCCTGTTTGAAATAGCACTCTTCAACTTTAGGGTACGGTTTTCGAGAAAATGTTACAAATAGCAAACTCTCAACTATCCTTCTGGGTTCACTAGTGAGCTATCGAAAGCTCAGGTCTGTGTATAAACTGACGAAATTAGTTCTTAATTTATTACACCGGATGACATTACTTTACAATGGATAATACAAACATGGCGGCGATATGAGTAAATGAACCACTTTTAAATTAAGCAATCGATTTATCTGTACTAGTATACTCTTTATCAAGTTAATGTTTGTTTGAACGCGCTAATCTCAGGTATTACTGTTTCGAATTGAAAAATCTTTCGTGTAGGATAGTCAATTTTCCTAGGAAGGTTATTGGCTTTATGAAAAGAAAAAAATCATTTAATCGCGGCTGAAACAACACTACACGCAAATATAAAAAACAAGAGAACTTAAAATCAATAATATAACGTTATCAAGAAAATTTACTTAGAGAAAATGTTCAAAGATGATACAAGTGCGCGGCGTTAAAAAATAAAGCAACTTTATTGAAATTTGTTTAAAATCTTCTGCACGAAATAATCAAAGAATCACTAATGATCTGCCCTCAGAGAAATTTCAGAGTAGTAATGTTAATAATTTTGTTTTTTTTTTTAATATTGTTCGCAAAGAAAAATTAATATCTGGGATTCGTGTGGGCAGCTCTGTTCTGCTCTACTATGTTTATCAAAAATCTCAATATATATAAAGTACGTGTCACAGTGTTTGTCCGCGATGGAATTTATTTAGTACACCTTATCGAGTTTGATCAAACTTAAAAGATAGGACAGCTCATATCTCAATTTATAGACGCAATATTATTTTATTGCAAATTATTTGTTTAATATAACATTCTGATAGATCGCGGTGTAAGATAATTAATTGACAAAATTTAGTTATTGCAAATTGTTTTAATTCCATAAGGTTTTAACAGATGGCGGTGTAAGATAATTAATTGACAAAATTGAGTAATTGGAAATTACTTTAGTTCCATAAGGTTTTAACAGATGTTGGTGTAAGATAATTAATTGACAAAATTGAGTAATTGCAAATTATTTTAGTTCCATAAGGTTTTAACAGATGGCGAAGTAAGTCTGGTAAATTGAGTATGTAAACAGCAACGTGTGGCCGGGGTCTGTTACGTTATATTGTTGCAGAACAAAGTCTGATGGGTCAACTAGTTAATTTATAAAAATAATCATTTATATGGCAATACAATAATTGCTGGAGTCAGCTAGTGTTTTATAAGATAACAAAATGTAGCCTTTTACTCAGGAGTAAAGTAACTTTTTACCGATAACAGAATTTACCAAAAAGCTCCTTAGTTCCTCTCCTCTCCAGAGATTACTTCCGAAAGACAACTCAACACTTCACTTCTTCATAATATAAATGTACCTAGATGACACTCATGAAAAGGTTATCTTGTAATGATGTTTGTGTACAATTAATATTATATCTGAGGAATTTCCATAAAGCAAAACTTATGTTTGCATTGGGTTCTATGCACTTAAAATCATGTTTAAACACTTTATTTATTCATTGAAATAATTAGTACAGTTACACACCAATTACACTAATTACAATTATAAACACAGCATAAAAATATAGATATACAAAAATGTCAAGAATAGTAATAAACAATGTCAGTGTCAATCAATTAATTAGTAAATAAATGTCAAGAAGTCAATCTTAATAAGATTAATAATAATAATAACAATCCAGACTCAAGACACTCCGACAATAATGTCTTCCATTCATCCGCAAACAAGTCACAGTGGGGCGCAGCGTCCAGGAGAGCATTGAGAGCTGATAGGGAACGCGGCAAATTATTTGTATAATATCTTACAAAGAATTAGTTTCATAACATACTTACAAATGTTAGTGTAAGGTAAGTAGTCTGCTAAATTGAGTATATAAACCTTAGTTAATAAATAATATAATAATTGTATAAATGTTGTACTACCATTTAGTGTTAGTAGAAATTAATAAAGAAATAAAAGTAAAATTTTGTAAATATTTTATTTCATACATTTAATCACAACATCAATTTCACAACATTAAATTCACATTTATTTTTAATTTAAATTAAAATAATTTATTTCTACTTTTAGCTTAATTGAAATTATTTTTTAATTAACCTTAATATATACTATTACAGAGTGTCTATGTATATATAAAAGATTTTTTGTAATAAATACAAAATGCCATATGCTATAAAATCCAGTTTTTTTGTATTCAATCAAAATAAATTAATTCTCAAGGAACCAACTTAAATTTTTATACAGCCCTTAATATATAGCTTAATTATATAAATATAAGTACATTTTTTACCCTATATAATCAATATAATAATTATAAACATTACCATTTAGACGGAAACACATTACCTACTATATGCATTATACTAATTATTGTAACTTATTAAATTACATATTCTAAATTCATGAGATAGATTTTTCTTAATGTTAATAAAATTTTCAAAAAGTATGTTGAAGTAATTGACAATGACAAATGTATTGAAATATGAAAATTATAAAATAATAGACACTATTTTACTAGGAACGTAATTTTAATTTGTTTTAAAATATTGCTAAAAAAATAACATATTTATATTATTGGAGTTCACAAAAGCAATTATAATAGTAGTTTACATTAATATTTTTTTAAACTGCTATAAATTTTTTAAGAATTGTGTTTGTTTTACAAGCATATGAAAATTTATTAATTTATATGATTATTAATTTAATTATGTAATTAAACATTTGACAGTAAGTTTGTTTATAAATCTTTTTTTTTATCATAATTGAGGGGCTTTATCGTTAAAGCGGCTATGACGCCCTGTTCGAAACAGCAATAAATACTTCACTATTACATTATATCTTATTGTCTAGTAACTTATATAATTTTCTTGCAGCATCCGATATCTGCAAGGATAATATTACACTCACCTACTTCATATAATTTTAAAATTAATCTTTGCACATCACAATTTAGGAAATTTAAAAAGGAATTATAAAATCGTGAATATTATTGTATTTTTTGTATAAAAAAAAATTATAAAACATTTTTTACTATTTTATTTTTTTGAAATATTCCCAAAAATGTTTAACGATTTTTTACACTAATATATATATATATACGGTTACTGAACCAATGCTTAATATTATAATTAAATTTTATTCTAAGTATTCTAACATTCTAAATTGTCTACACACTCGCTACATAATACGTATATATTAAAAAGTAAATCAAATTTTATAAAAAATGGAAAAATTTAATTTAAAAATCGAACTCATACTTAAATATCACAAAAAATTGTAAACTTGTATAAATTTTTTAATTACTCTTCGGACATCCATACATAAAATGTCAAAAAATGTAAATATAAAAAAAAAACTGAAATCTACCCTCTTAAGTTCGATGAGTATTTATAATGAGGCTTGACTAATAATAGAATTAAATGACGGCATTCATTGAACTATATTTGTTGGACAAAACAGATAAGTATAATTAACGTAAACACGTTAAGGAAATCAATCCAATATGGCCGCACATGTTTTTGTGTAATAAATTATTTCCTACTCGCATATACAACTAATATGATAAAAAACATTCGCAGACGCAAGTATGAAAATGCACGGGCATTTTGATGTCATCATTTTGCTGTCAAATCAACGTTATAATTTTTAACCCACTTCAAAATAATCAGGAGGTTCTCAATTCGACTATTATGTTAAAAAAATAGTAATTCAAATTATTGAGTAAAATAAAAAAAAAAAACACGTCTCTTTTTTCGACATCAACGTTCAACGTTGCTTGTGCACGAATTTATGCTTATGTAATATACTATGCATTGGCGAAGCAGAGTGGGATTAGAAAGAGAAGATATGAGAAAACGGAAAGGAGGGAGAAAGAGATACGCATTGTATACTATTCATTTATTTAAACTACTATAGGACTTCCGTTATATATTTTTCTTACGTTTTTTTTACCTTTTTTCATGTTGGTAGCGCCCTATCTAAATCCCTATTTCTTAACATACCGTATTCTGATATTCGAATGCTTGCTTGTCATGTCCAGTTTAAATCTTAGCGACATCTGACGAGTACCTCTTGAGTTAATAATGCATATTTCGCACACATACTCCGGAAATTGGAATATTTAATATTATATTCAATTGAAGTTTTTTTTTGTTAATTGATAATACGACTTTGTCGCGTTGCGCTTAAAATAACTTAAGTAGAATAAATCGCACCAGCATATCTATACTAATATATAAAGCTGAAGAGTTTGTTTGTTTGAACGGGCTAATCTCAGGAACTACTGGACCGATTTGAAAAATTATTTTATTGTAACATAGTCCAGATATGGAGGAAGCTATAGACTATATAACATCACGCTAAAATGACTAGGAGAGGAGTAGCAGTAAAAAATATTGTAAAATCGGCTAAATTTTGAGCTTTCCTTGCGTGCGCTGAGTAAACAGTGAAAGTTACTAAAAAGTCACGTGCTGCAATATTGTTTACCTCTAAAAGTTCTAAATAAAAGTCCGCGACAGCATTATGTCTAGCTTTTAAGGTTTACCCAGTATAAGCATTTTTATGGTTATCAAAACAGTTCTAATATCTAGTACCTGAATAAGTGCGGAAATCAAACCCATTCCATATTCCGTAACGGTCGATCAATAACATGACATAAGCGGGGTGACACGAACAGTAGCCTGTAAATTACTAATATTCCTAAAAAAATCATGAAAGCGAATTTGTAAGTGTTGCAGAAAAAGTGATTTCCATTCGAAAAGAGTTTCGCCCCGCTGCAAACGTGACGTGCAGACGTGACGTTTAGCAATAAAGCAAAATTTCTCGTTTGGAAGTTTTATTTACTCCAACGAGCCTTTCTTTGCTTAAATATTAATGTATTTCAAGGAAGTCTGAGACGGTCTGCTGTTGAGCAATTTTTTATTATTCCTTGTTTATCTTTTCTTTTCTTTTAAAGTAACAAATGCTGAATGTCATAAAAACTGGTAGACACACCTACTTTATTTACTCTGACTTAACTGATGTTGTGATTTTTCTTTAGTGACAAGATTTTCAGGTCACAATTTTAGCAGTGCTTTGGAAAGATCTTTTGATTGGCATTGGATTGACACACACTTACACGCCATATGTTAAATTATGTTTTAAAGTCATTCCTATCCACAAATACCGACCAACAAATAAACATTTTATTTGTAATATAAACATCTATATTGACCAATAATTAAACCGAGGATATTAGATTCGGCAAGCATACTCATTGCAGATTAAGCGATTATAATCGCGTACAATATAGATTTTAAGAGAAGCGATAAAATTGTAATAGTCTTCAAATAGTGTGCCTATAAGTATATTATTCCAATTAACACAATTTTTTCTTCTCCTTTCTTTCGCTTCTTTAATCTCGGTCTAACTTATACAAAATGTAAATATATTATACGTGGTTGTTATATTTGTGTATAAGTAGATCAGTATTTAGTGTATCACCATGTATCGTCATAAAGTACTTTAATGTATACTCCAAGATATCGTTCATATCACGTTTGTTATAAGATAAATGATAGACTTGGTTATGAAGAAGAGATAAAATGATGAGGCCTCTCGTATAACTGTTAAAATAGGTACATTAAAAAATTACAATAAATAATAAATAACGCCACACACTCATAGTCCCACACTAGGATACCCCGTGTCGTGGGTGCTATGGACAACACAGAAAGACATACACACACAGACCGAGAACAGAAATTTAAACTCATTATTTAAATTCCGGCCTCGCCAGGAATCGAAACCAGGACCCTTCGAATGGCGGTTCAGCATAGTGACCGTTGTGCCACGCGGATCGTCTTCTGTTATTTTTTATTTTAGTGCTATACAATTAAGAGCAAGGATTTTATTGTAACTTTTAACAAATTACACCCACTTTAAACCCTAATTAGGATTTATTACAGACATTCTAACACCAGATGAACTACATAGTTGCTGTTTAGGTTGAAACCAGTTATATAACGTTGGGCTATTAAACCTTAACTAGCAATTAGTGCTTTAAAAACCTAAGCGGCCATCCGACATTTCAGTTTTAATACGTAATTAATTATAGATTACAACCGATAGCCTAATGATGATGTAAATTGGACTCCCACGTTGCAGCTTTTGATTGTGGAACAGAAGCATCTATCAATATAATGAGAGACAAAAAACTTCTTATGATGTTTCCTCCACTTAGGAATGATATAAAATAAATAAAGGCTATATCCTAGGGTTCGAGGCTAATTCCGAAACCCGAAACAACCAATTCCGATCTATGGCAAATCTTTGATGATGAAACACCTTTACGAGACCGTGATTTATTTAGTCAAACTAGCTTCTAAGAAAGATAATAATAATAACTTAATAAGGCTATTGATAATGTAATCCTAATTTTAAGTCCTATCTCCAAGCAGACTGCTTATGTCATTTATTACAATAATACTCTTCTATCGGCATAGGATTGGAGCCTGCATTTTAGATTTTGGCCACGCCAAAACGTCCAATGGAACATTTTGAATAATTCGTGAAGCTTCCTGAATTGCTATAGAAATGTAATATAATGTGCCGGTAATGGGTTGTATCATTGGGCGAAATAATTGCGCAAAAAATTGTTGTACCCCACAAAGACCATTAGCGTAAAATATGTCCAATCATAGTCCTCCGTTATCGAACTTTTTTCGCTAAACTGGGGGCCGGTGATGTATCGCAACTATTAACTATTTGTCTGACTACTAGTTGTGTGACAAACGGCGTGACAAGCGTATTGGCTGCCTAATATGATTGATTATGATTCTCATATTTGTCAGAGGCGATGTGTTAAAGGAAATATGACAGTGATTAATAGAAGCTTTAGCTTTTGGCTTTGGCTTCGTTCGTGGCCTTTGTGTTTGAGGATAATGTTTGATGTCAGTTCTTGTTCTTTTATCTATCTAAGTAGCAAACGGGGTATCAAGCGGATACGGTTTAGTTCGTCGTATTTCGTCCGCTGAGCAAATGGCCTTAGATTTGGTTTTCGGTTTTGACAGGCTAAACATTCCCTTTTTCTCTGCATATCTCTATGTTACCTTTAGTGTGTGAGTATTCCAATGAAGTGAGGATAGTTTGAGGTTTCAGCAAGTCAAATCAGTTTATACATTTTGTTAAAGTAAATTCTTACTTACTTACACTTTCTTTATTTTTACCTACTTCCAATCAATCTATCAATCTTCGTTGGCCAATATTCCTTGTTTCTATATTCATTTTCAATATTCATGGGAAATGGAGAAGAATTGGATATGTTGATCAGAGAATTCATACGTCACCCCTGACATTTCGCGTTTACATCAAGTGGCTGTCAATGAATTGTTAGTACTTTTAAAATAGAAAGAATTACGAAAAAAAATTGTCACCTAAGAAATTATTCTGGATGTAGTTAGATTACTACGAACGACGGAATGCTCATCCAATTTTGCATTACTTAAATACTTACAACGTTAAATACCTGCTTAAAATAGTTTTTTCTATTCAAACGAATAATACCCTTAAGAGAAAGTCGATATAAGACCTACTTAAAACACGAATTCTAAAATCGAACAAAAATAACACAGGAGCAACCAAACACTCCGATTAGATGTGTGCGTGAGCTGTACGACTGTGTGCGTTGGCGTGTGCCTGTGTGCGCGTGTCAGGTAGCATCAGCTGTTGCGCATGCGCATCCCATCTGATTTCAAGGACGACTTGCGGAAGTTTTTTTGAACATACCTCTCCTTTGAGAGATTACTTCGGATTCTTGGGAAATGATCAGTCCTGGTATCTTATACTAGGAATTACTATACCACGTTTTCTTTTGATAAAAATGTACCTGGTGAATAATCTAAGATTAAGCAGTACAGCAATATCTGTAACGTTTTAAAATTTAGTTATTGAAATAATATTAATAATAATTAAACTTGCTTGTATCAGCGTTCCCATCCAATTACAACGTCTTTAATGATTAAGTCAAGAGTGAATATGCTTGTACTAAGTTGATCTACTTTTCTACCTAACACCACATAACTTACCATCAGGTGAGATTATGGTGAAGCATTGACTTATCTTCTGATAAAAGTATCATCTCCCTGTCCTTATCCAATTATTTGGGGTCGGGGCAGTATCATATTCTGATAAAAATAATAAAAAAAAATCTCTTTCATTCTTTCATTGAAGTTAGTGTTAATTTATTTTCTCCATCTTTTGTCAAAGAGGTATTTATATGTAGGGGTTATATCTTTAACACAAATCTTAAACCATCACATTGCATCTTGTTTAATTATGAACAGATCAAAGTCCAGCTCGAATATCGAACATTGGTATGGTACTAAAAAGCTTAGCCAAAATGCTCTTAACCAAAATGCTATGCTTATCATCTAAAAGCATCTGCCTAGAAATTGAACCAACCTCTTTCTAACCTATAACGTAACCATTTCACCTTCCTAAGTTAACTCATACTTATACAAATCGATCATTTTTCTAGAAGATCCTTAAGGTATGTACATAACAACTATATATCCTATCTTATATAACATCAAATCCGTGTAATTTCATGTTATATTTAATTAATTCTCGGTAATATTCGTAGTAGTAAATATGTACGTGTACATTTGATTAACGTTTTGGTGTCGAGGCTTTTATTATGTTACTTTCAGATAAACGAACAGACGAGTTTGATAAGTGAGCTGTAAGTTCCTAAAACGACAAATAATTTGACTGACTTCCATGGTATGTGGTCACCATCATCCAGGAACATCAGCAACACCAAAGGAACTGATTCCTCTTCAGCCAAGAAGTACTGGTTCTCATGCATCCAACTAGAATACGATAGATCCTTTAGCAGCTAACTGCAGCCAATGGGTGGTAACTAGCCATTCGGACTTCAAAAAACATGCTTCATCAAGGCATATGGTAAAAGCCGTTACACATGACAAAAACACAGAATGAAATGGTGTGCTACTTCTGGGAGTCAAACCCGAGATCCTTCGTTTAACATTATTGTTATTATCATATCTATCTCCCAATAATAATATCTACAAAACCTTGCATTTCATAGAAAAAGAAGAAATGATATGTAGAATAAATTAAACGAATAGGAAAAACAAGAGTATGCTACAATAAATAACCGTGAACTTCTGTAGTCATTGAATAACTCATAAAGTATGAACGAAGAAGTTATTTAGATATTTAAATTAAATTTTTAAGCGATCGAGTTATTTAAATAATTCCATATTAATTTACTCAATAGACCAATCATACCAACTGGGCATCCCCTCGAAAAAATGTTCTATTTACTAGCATATTAAGTCCATATTCGGAATACAAAAATCGATTTACATGTAGGTACCAATAATTCAATTTTAGAACGCTCTCACAATACCTCACTCTTCCGCCACACATTCACCCCCACATCGATACGACACCCAGCTGACTACCCACACATGGGCATAAATAAATAAACAAGCGGTGTGTTCACACTGTAACCCTGTACTTGTAGGATGTTGACTGTTCCTAACGTAATGAGAGGGTTTCGAAAAAAGTACAAGAGGTATATCCAGCTTACGCCGAAAGAAGTTTTATCCGACCCTTCAACAATTGATTTTCGATCTTATCATTCAATATTAAAGTTGGTTTTGGCTTGCAGTATAGTAGGATATAAGTCATTTTAGACTGATGCGATAATAGGGTGGAGTAAAGGAAACGGCTATAATAGGAACGTGAGTGATTTGTGTACGTTGAAGGGGGACAGACGATGTTTTATTTTGCGTCGTCAACATGTTCCTTTTTGAAAAGCTCGACGGGTGGCAAGGTGCGTTCGATTTTAATTGTGACCTGACTCATGTGTGTCGCTCAGTCATTTCGTATGTGTTTTAGTTTTTTAACTGACGTGTATAGAACGGGTAATGTTCTGACAAGTTTCTTGCCCCGGTGTAATGAGAATATGATGTACTGGGAAGCAATCATACTTTTATCACGAGATCTAGGAGCTGGAGCGATGTTATTAGCCCCACATAGCTTATCTTGAGTTATGACTTATTAATAACCTAGTAAAGTAGCGGGAAATAGGGATACTAAAAACTTTATGTTTTTTCTAAACTTGGCTATCAATTATTCAGGAAACAGATGTCGAGGAATACAAGTTTAAAAAAATCTATAAATTCTCCTATAACTTTTTCTAACTTATGAGTCGTGTAATCCAATAGTTTTGCATGAGACGAGTTTATACATTAATAACGCTACTTATAGCCCTAGGTTTCCCTGTGTCATGCTATGAACACCACACAAAAACAAGAACACAAACATACAAACCGAAAACGGAAAATTAAACACACATCCAAAACGAAATTTAAGTTTATCATTGAAATTTCTGCCTCACAGGAAATCGAACCCAGGACTCGAATAGTGCCCTGATATGGTGACCACACCAAACATCACTAATCTCCACGACAAGAACAAACATCTGACAGTCGACAGTTAATTTAGTTTCTCCCGTGTTCACTCGAAACACGTAATTTCGCAGGCAGTCATTTCTAACTATGTTACGTGGACAACTCACTTTATCCCAAAATGAATCATTGAGATCAAATGACTTCTATACGACGACGCGCGTGGCGTAATGGTCACCACGCCGGACCGCCGTTCGAAGGGTCCTGGGTTCGATTCCCAGCGAGCCGGAAATTTGAATGATGAGTTTAATTTTCTGTTCTCGGTCTTTGTGTTTCCTTGACTCTGTGTTGTCCATGACACTGAAGACAAATAGAATCCTAGTGGTTTTAGTGTGTAACAAAATTTATTTATATTTATTACAATTATAAGACTAAAACGCGAATAACTGCGACGAGTAACATTAACTGATATTTACGTAAGAAAAGCGTTGTAATGTTCAGAGATGGCGCCAGTAGGGTTTGAGATAACTGTACTATATGCATTGCAGAACAGTCTTGAATTTGTCGTAGTGCGATTATTTTTTAAATAAAGCATGTTTCTACTGCATTTTTCAACGCCATCCAAACACACTAAAAATGACCATTTTGAAATAATCTCGTGAAATTTGTATACAATCTTTATATGTTACTAGCAGACTCGGCCATGCATTGCTGTGAGGCTTACAAACTCAATTAAGCAGACTAATTACCTTACACCGCCATCTATTAGAATCTTATGGAACTAATAATTTGTAAGATATTAAACAAATAATTTTCAATAAGATAATATTGCGACTATAAATTGAGAATTAAGCTATCCTATCTTTCAAGTCGGACCAAACTGGACACGGCGTGCAAAATTTGATTAAAATTGGTAAATAGTTTAGGAAGTCCATCGCGAACAAACACCGTGACACGTAATTTAATATTAAGAAGATAAACTAATGAACCATAATATAATAGTAATAGAAAAATAAACTGATCTAATATACTAAACAAATTAGGTAATTTGGTGGCAAATTAATTGCTTGCATGCACTCGGTACAGAGGTTTTATAGAGAAAACAGACAAATAGACAAAACAGGTGATTTAGACATTGCATACAGACAAAATAACAAGTATAGAAAAACAATTATAAATTAATGTTACCAACATAATATACTTTTAATGAAAGTTAATGTTAAATGATAAGAACGCCTGGAAGTAATAATGCCGTATCTAACTCCGAAAAGGCTAGTGATAATAAATGTGTATTATTTTATTGATTAGTTTAAAAGATGTGCTGAGGAGTTTCTTTCGCCGTTTCTTCTCCTCTTTATAAACCCTTCCGAAACGGTGGTAGATGCAAA
>DWJN01003175.1:0-14009 GCA_018248895.1 Carystus phorcus | reverse complement strand
ACTATTTTTATTTCATTAAAAACTGACAACACAGTAAACGTCATCCAGCTTCGTCTAATTAAAAATTCGACTATAGTTTAGGCTATGTTTCGATATTCATAACGAATATTGTTCCTGCAGTGCTCTTAATTCGACAGAAAAGTTGTATTCCTTTTTATACAGTAATCAGTAAAGCTGACATCGTAGAATACTAAATTAAGTGCAAATGGGAACGTACCTAGCCGTAGTTCTTACTTCTTTGGTTCGTTGTCGAAATGTCAATATAAAGTAGCAATCTGTATATCTGTGATTGTCAGTGTCATGTGATAATAAATTCATAAATAACTTTGTGATTATTTTTGTAACTTTTTAAATTGAATTATTATATCATTATAATTATTCACATAATAATTTGTTATCAATGACTTAACAAAATTAAGAAGGTAAGGTTAAACTTACAAGATTAAATTCAGTTACATATAAAAAAAAATAGTAAAATATTATGTATAAATGTTTTTCATAAATCTTAATAAACTTTTTGCTTTGGTTTCTCAGTTACGTGATCGTTGTGAATGTAGCAAGCATCAGTGCCTCCGCCATAATCAGTACCTTGAATAGTACTATCTTTTATCAGTGTAAAGTTGCAGTACGTGAATCACTATCGTGTGCGATGTCGCATTCACCTGCTCTCCATTAAATATTAAACGGATATTGGTTGATTCTATCACAGAAGCAGCGATCAAAATGATAATGTGGGAGAACATAATCGAGCATTTGAAGGATCCCCTGTTGGTGGTAAAGGTACAAAATTTTTTCGGGGTTATATATAAGAAAGTGGGACAAAGCGTGGACACCGCCGAGGTGGTGCATTCCGACAGACTCGAACAGGAGAGCGAAGTAGACATAAGACACCACAAGAGAATACCGAGTGACATTTCAGGGAGCTCTCAAACTTCCTGCGACACCGATGCATCTACTGAGAGTTCGAGAGAAGAGCTGGAATGTCATATAAGTAACAAGTTTTGGTACTACCTGTTTATGATCGGTACAGCATTGGGTGATGAGATATTCTATGCTACTTTCATACCCTTCTGGTTCTGGAACATTGATGGAGCAGTTGGAAGAAGGGTAGTCCTGGTGTGGACTATTGTCATGTATATAGGTAATATTGCTCAATTTAAAGCACACTATTACTACATAATTAGCACTGGCAATGTTGCTTTTGCCATAGCTAGTAGAAATACACTTTAGTTTGCTATTGTTAATATATTATATCAAAAAATAAAATGGGCTATTGTGGAGTTAATAATATATTACAAATTGGTTAGTAGGGCAAGAGCAGCATTGCTTTGATATTTAAAACATCTTATACAGGGGGGGATCTTTCTGTCTAAATGTACTGAAGGTAAATGCATTATATTTTCCCTAAACAATTATTTAGAAGCGGGGTTTACCTATTAGTAAGTCTATTATATGACATACTAGATGAACCAGCAAGCTTTGTTTTGCCATATTAATTATTATTTAAGAACTATTTTTATAACCATAAAAATGCTTATAGTATGTTAACCTTAAAAGCTAGACATATGCTATCGCGGACTTTTATTTAGATCTTTTAGAGGGAAACAATTTTGAAATACATGATTTTTGAGTAACTTTCACCGTTTACTCAGTGCACACAAGGAAAGCTCAAAATTTTGCTCCTCTCCTTTTCATCTAAGCTTGATGTTCTATAGCCTATAGCCTTCCTCTATAAATGGACTATCTTACACTAAAAAAATTTTTCAAATCGGTCCAGTAGTTCGTGAGATTAGCCCGTTCAAACAATCAAACAAACAAACTCTTCAACTTTATATATTAGTATAAGATTTCATTTTTAAAAGTATGTTTTTGTGAGCGTTATTCCATAAAATATAATACTGACGCAAAATGTATTGTTACGTCAGGGATATTGATAATTCATTTTCGGGTCCGATAACCCTATCTGACCTCCTTATTACCATAAACCAACCATTGTTAAACTCTTTAAGCTACTTCAAGATAATAATCTTCAGAGTAGTCAGTCTATAGAATAGCAGTCCCGGCCACGTGTTGTGGCGTGCTAGTACATGGCGCCATCTATTTCATACAAGGGGTACGTAGTTTGTGTGTTTTACCTTCCATAGGTAAGGTAGCCGTATAAGGTACATCCGTATTTTACTCCGAATCAAATCAAATCATTTATTCAAAGTAGGTTTTTACAAATACTTTTCGAAAGTCAACTACGCCGTCGCTTCAACAAAGCCCTACGATGAGTGGCCCTGGTAGAAGAAGCGGCAAGAAACTACCAAAGTGTTTTTTTTCCAACTCACAGTTACAGGCAGCACTTAGATGTTACAAATTATATCAAGCTCATGCCCAAGCATTCTTGTCATTAAAATATTCATCTATTTTGTCGTAACCTTTTGAAATTAGAATACCTTTAACATAAGCTTTAAATTGACAGTATGGCATTTGAGTTAATTCTAATGGAATTTTATTATAAATTTTTACACATCTACTCATGAACGAGCCACTAGTTTTACTCAGCCTGAAATTCGTCACCTTTGCACCTTATTAAAATAAAATTACCTTTTCCCGCGCTTCGTCATAGACTAAATTCATTCTACATTCCCACAGATAACTACATTCCCAGATCTGTGTTTCTTATTAAAGAGTGTATAGGGGACGAGAGAATAATCTACACATACATTACAATAACTGATTATTCTAAATAATTATAAACATATCTATAATTATATTAGTACTCCGCGCCAATAATGATTAAAGACATTGTGAAAACACAGTAACATATATTTTAATGATGTCTCTAACGGTTGAATATTATTATACTACAAATTTATTCAGATATAATTTATTTTCAATAAAAAATATGCTTCGACTAAATGTCTAAATGTATAAAATCCATAATCAAATAACAATTATTTCCTTGCAGACAAGCGGTACAAAAGGAGCCGTTACTACTAGAAGCTTTCGGACAATGCCTGCCCACAAAAAGACATGCTGTAGCATTTATGAAGACTTTGAGTACTAAATAATATTGTATATAAGAAGTTTAGTTTGCATATAAGAAGTAATTAATATATAAGTTGATAAGTGCAAATATAACAAGAAAAATCCCAAATAAATATAATTGTTTACAGGCAATTTATTTTACATTTTAAAACAGATTATTAAGTTTTTATCTAATTTGGATATTGTAAACTACAGATGTTGTTGAGCTCCGTAACAGTAAATAAAATTATCAGATATCCGTTATAAATTTTCGTGTTAAATCGTAGTCGAATTGGATTAAATTTTTTGAATAATTTAGGATAGGAGAAGTGTGTATAAATGAAACAAGTTATTGCAATTACAAGTTTACAGAATTTTATTAGCCGGCATATTGACCGCGCTCCTTATTTAGATTGTATAATTTCCGCAAGAAATAAAGTGAAATTTCAACTAAGTACATATTTGAACTACGTACGTAATTTATATTTGTGTTCTAAATTTCTTAAACATTTTAATGTCATTACCGAAACTATCAATAATCTGAAATAATTTGATATCCGTAACCGTAACCGAAGCTGAAATTGCAGATTTAGATATGTTATTATTCTTATATCAATATCCGGGTCCGAAATTTTGTATCCACAGCATCCGATTTAAAAGTACATAACAATGTGCAATTATTGAATGTTTTGATATTACACGGCGAAATACTCTTCACTTATGACTAACGCCCTCTAGTAGTCGTGGTACAGTATTTTTGACTCGCGACTTACTTGCATTGAATATAGATGGCAGCATAAGTCTTATCCGATCGTACGTATAACGAGAATTAATATAAACGTGAACAATAACAAATAATAAATATAAAATAACTACCCATCAATGATGAAACCACACCATCTATAATATTTCTTTCTTTAATTTACTTGCATTGAATATAGATGACAGCATAAGTCTTAACCGATCGTACGTATAACGAGAATTATTACAAACGTAAACAAGAACAAATATTAAATTCTAAATAAGTACCCATCAATGATGAAACCACACTATCTTTAATATTAAGTAGGTGGACCTACTTGTATTTATCAGTCGACTATAAAACTCCTTTGACTGATAGTGTGGTCGTTGTACCCGATCGATTTGTGGCGCAAGATGTTGATGTTAGGGTTGCCAACTTTTGATGTGGAACATAATGTATGAGGCTATTTGAAATAAAAACTATTTGAAATTCATAATTTAATTTTAAATTATTATAATAATAGCTTTATAAACTTTAGTATATAAGGTATGGTTGGCGACACTTGTTGATTATTTTCTTAGATTATATGGCACATTAATTTAATCACAATTTGTTGATCAAAGTCTTAAGGCTCTTATTGGTTTCTGGCCAGAATTAAGCCAGCAGTTTGAGCTCATGAGAAGTTGAAAAATTTTAAAACAAAGCTATGTTGTAGAAATACAAATTGAGTGGGCTTGGGTTGAGCAAAAGTAATAGCTGAAAGACTTCAAGACTCTTTTAAATAACTAAATATAAACGCCTTTCCTAAATCCCCTAGATAACGTGGACCTTTGTATCTCTACAATCCTCTTAACTACATACATGACTATACTTGTAGATGTGTTTGTTTGGAAGTGTATCGATAGTTGTATTTTAATGTTAAACACCTACATAGCATGAGGTTGTAAGATATCTTGGTAAATACATTGAACGTTATAAGATTGGCGTGTCTTTCACTGGATCTGAGTACTGTATATGGATTTGAGTTTGGTTATTGATTTAAAAGTTAGTTTAGGACGTTAAAGTTTCAGTCGTGAGCATCGCAGCCGGTGTTGATGAAATCGTTCCACACGCAACCGGCGTTGAAAGGAATTAGCTTGTAGACATACTGAAAGAAAAGAAAGAAATGTGAAACGATGACCTTCTAAATTAAATAGCCGACAAGGCAGAAAACGAACCGCCTGTACATAACCAAAGAATCAAAGACATTCAAAATAACAAAAAAGAAAAAAATAAGAGAGAAAGGATAAAGAAATTATAAAAGAAGTTCTTCAATTGCAGTTTCTATTGAGATTGGTTGAACTGCTGCCAATCGCTAGGTGTAAGATAACAAGACAGCTATTATTTTTATAAAACCAATGATCCTTATAATATGCAGGTTAACGTATAAAAAGATAAGTACTTTATCATTTCTACTACGGAGAGTTAAAAATATATATTGATTATCGTTATCATCAAATGTTTACAAAATAATAAGTCAGTTAGCAAAAAGAGGTATATATGAGTAGGACAAGGTTATTACACAGAAGTAAAATGAAGATAATTTGTAATCGTTTTAAAAATTCATTGATTTGCCTTATGGATTGAATTGAAAGATTTAAAATAATAGTATAGATAACAGTATAACTCTCATTGTTTAAAAAGCTACGTTAACAGACTTATACACAAAAGATAATGTAAATAAAAACGTACGATTTAAGAAAAGATATAATATCCTCTGCTGTGGCTTCAGTCAATGTTTTACACGATATTTATATAGGCAAGTGACGAGTTGAGTAAGAAACACCCAGCGTATAAATGAAGGTCGAGTCCAATTACGATTGTACACTACATTATAAAGTTAATTACAAGAAACCGTAACTTTTGTCATAATATTCAAGTCAGCGTTTTCTTTAAGAAGTTAAATCTACTTAACTAAATAATATGGAAACAAGATCAATTTATGTGCAGATATGTAACTGTATAAATAATAATGTCTTAGAAATTCTGGATTCAAATTTAAATTTAGTATTTTCAAGATTTAAAATTTCAGTTTTTTGACATCAATAAAACATCTTACCCTATTTGCATAGTGCAAATCTTTGGGGACTGTTACTTCCATCAAGTCCTTTCGCACGGAATCAATAATGATATCAGCCGCTTCTCCGGGGTCTACTATCTTCATAAGATTCTCGAACCTCACGCGTGGCTTCTTACACAGTCCAGTGTTCACAATATATGGGAATATTGTTGTGAATTTTATCTGAAATATAAACATTACATTTTAATATATTAAACGTCATGTTTTCTAACTCTGTGCCTGTGGCTGTTGAGAGCAGTACTTTCGTTATTACTTCTTTTGACTATAACAGTAACAACAGCTTTTGGTGTTGCTCATGTCCATGGGTGACGGTGACCACGTACCATCATGTGACTGGTCTGCTGGTTTATCGTCTAGTTACGAAAATAAAATATAAAATTTCGACTATACAATACTTTCGTTGAGGTCCACTACATCACAGACTATACAGAACTTTTAAGTGTTAAAATATTACCCCGCTAAGGTCTCTGGGGTCTTCATGAAGCTCCATAGCGAGGGCGTCCATGATCCCCTTGACAGCATGCTTGGAGCCACAGTAGGGGACCAAGTTGCGCAGTCCCATGAGGCCAGCCATCGACGACATGGCCACGATGTGTCCGTGGTTACGGTCGATCATGGACGGCAGGAAGGCCTGGATCATCTGACAAGAAAAGAAGTATTAGATCAAGATATTTTTTCTTTACTTCCCGCTTAAAAGATATAACAGTTTTGGAACAACAAGATTGGCTAATCTACTGTGGGTGCATAGATATTATTCGAAAGACTATTAATCAATTTAATAACGTTTAAGAAATATATTTTCTAAAACATGTAGCAGGTTCATGTTCAGGTTCATGTTCATCTATATTTCTTTGACTTATAAACGATCTTGTTATCTTAGGAACGGCTTAACCGAATTGGTTGCGCTTTCATTTATGTATTTTGTAATCTCGAAGTTATATTTAGTACTTGTTTTATATTTATACGAATAATTGTGAAAATATATTTTTTTTGTGTTTTATTTACGCATGCGGTTACTTGTCTAATAAAAATGAAACCATCGTTGTATTTCAAACCGTTGTTATTCTAATTCGAATAAGCACTTGTTTTAAATAATAAATAATAACGCCACATACTTATAACCCCATACTAGGATACCTCGTGTCGTGAGTGCCACGGACAACACAAAAAAACGATTACACACACCCAGACCGAGAACAGAAAAATTCATCTTTCAAATTTCGGTGTCGCTGGGAATGCAAACTTAAGACCTTTCGAACGGTGGTCCGGCGTGGTGACCGTTACGCCACGCGGGTCTTATCAACTCACAACGTACCCAGAGGTTGCCGTTGATGTTCAGGTCATTCATCAACCGGATCTCCTGCTCGGTCTGCTGCAGGATGGGGCTGCAGGGCATTATGCCCGCGTTGTTCACCAGTATCGACACCTCGCCGACCTCCTTCCGAACTTTATCAGCGAGCGCCATCACCGCCGCGCGGTTTGTTACATCACATCTATAATTGTTATATAAATGTCATCATCTATAATTGTCATATAAATTTCATCACCTATAATTGTCATATAAATTAATGTCATAAAATTGATAGTGTCATAAAATTTATCTAAAATGGTTTCAAGAAGATACACTGTAATACAATTTGAAACCAAAGTCCATACTTTGTCAATCATTTTCCTTTGTATTATCTCTGAAGTTAATCATGTAGGTATTAGAGAAAAAGATTAGTGTTCTCAAATTCTTCTCGTGTATAGGTCACTGAGCTTCTAAATTTTTGATGGAACTACAAGGCGCTGCACTCCTTTTACACTAAAACTTTTAGTGAAAAGAAAGCCAATCCTAACCTTACTCTCTTTCATATGACTTACATTTGACAATACAACATTTGAAACAACACAAAGAGGAACTAGCAGTTGTAACTGACTGGGTAATACATTTCATTCTTTCTCAGTTAGAATTTTTAATTAATTATAAGTTAATGCTCGACTACAGTCCCACCCGATGATAAGCGGTTACAGTCTTGGGTGGTTGCACATTAACTTAACAGAAGCCTATTCAATTATTCTATTTTCTATCGACTTGAAGACATTAACATTGTAATTATATTTATTAGATATATGTACCTTTTACGCGTGTAAATATTTCATGTATTCCCAGGTTAAGAACAATATAGATGCACTCACTCGTATTTATGGACCCTTCCTTTCTCTTCCTTTATCATCTTGTAGGTTTGTTCGTTGCCGGCGGGGTTGATGTCCACGCAGACCACGATGGCGCCCAGCCGCGCGAACCGCAGCGCCATCTCGCGACCCATGCCATGACCTGCGCCCGTTATCTAAATATAAACAATCATTAATGACTATATATAAACCTTATTGACTTTTACTATGAGAGATGTTTTTTGATGATGATATTGTGTTTTTTTTGGTAATGAATTATGATCCTTGGATGGTCGAAATAAATGTTTATTATTATTATTTCTTCTCGTCATTTCATTATTTGTTAGTCAATAATTGCTAGATATTTTTTTTATTTCGGCCGGTATATTTTTTATATGATTTTCAAAATAAAAAATAAGGCTCAAGTCTATAGCATAGAAAGCGTTTTATAACTTAAAAAACAAATAAACTGTTTATAGACTATATAAAAATGTCTTGAAACGAGCTTATCGGAGAACCGTGGACTCTCAGAAAAGGAATACAACAAAAGTATTAATTACTTAATGTGTATCTCAATGTTTATTCAATGAATTTACTTATTGATTGCTACCACCATTATATTAGTGTGTGTAAGAGCACACAGCTAATATTTTATTAATAAGGTGTCTCTCATATCATTAAAGTCCTGATTATTGGATAAATATTATAAAATATGAGTAAGGGACATCATTTTTATCACATTACGAAAGTGATTATTATACTATCTTGGCCTAAGATAAGCTAGGATCAAAGTCTGTTTAACAATGCCCGGTTTATATGAAAATCTCTGTGATACAAAATTACTCTTACGTATTTTTTGTACTTAATAATTGAATACTTCATTAAAGTTACATATCCACATTGGTTAGTGTCGTGTATTTGTAGTAATAAACTAGGTGACCCGGCCAGCTCCTTGTCGCCTAACTGTCAATGAATGATTGACATAACTTCTTTATTTGTAAATCGATTTAAATGAAAAAAAACACTAAATGTTAAGTAAATCCCATCACAATATAACCCTAAAAACCGCATTCAAATCGGATAAACCATTTCTGAGATTAACGTGCACAAACATACACACACAATGATAAAATATTGTTTTGGATTCTCTTGCGTATAAAATTTTGCGCATTATGAATTTTTAAATATATTTGCCATTTGACAGCGAACAGTTACAGTTTTATTATATGTGTATAGATAGATAAATTTAATTTACCAGGACAATTTCACCATCGACATCTTTCAATGTTGGAAATAGCCATCTGATAAATCCTTTGATAATTTCGTAGTAGAATCTAAGAAAGCACCATAAAAATTCGAGGGTGATACTCAACGCCGTGTCCTGAGCCCTGAAAAGAAATATAATAACAATTAGTAACCGGAACTGTTTTACATGTTGAAAACATACGCCTACCCATTCCCTATTCAACTAGTAAATTGATAGGCCCTGCCGCAAAGTACGTAGTTCCCGTTTCAATTTCCCGCCGGGAGATAACTACGCGACATTCAAACGTTTATTTTTAGGTCGCGATCTGTTATTTATGTTGTGAGCATTTATTATTTCTAGATCATACGCATCTTCAAATCACAGTTCAAGTCAAGAACTGATAATGAATTCGATTTGATAACGCACCTGATTACATTGGTTGAACTTGTGCCAAATATTGTAGCTCAAAATATACTGTAGTTTGAAATAACCTTAGTTATAACACTTTTCACACACGAACAGTTTCACAGTTTACACACTTTGTTATTTACTTTCCGAATAGCTCGTAGCAGGCATGCAGATAATGATGAAATAATTCTTATTTTACCCACATAGAATATTTTAATTGGACATTCCATAGCGAGTGCTACTTTAAACTAATTGCAATTAACGTGTAATTTTGTGTGAGACGATGTGTGTTACAAATGATGGTGATACATTTATAATACAAAGACTTACATTTTCCTCGTTACGTGCTTCCTAGCCCGTCTCGCTCTAAGAATTAAGTCGCTAACAACTGATAGGCGTACAGTGAAGTCATTATTTTATCCAATTATACGATAACGTGTGATAACGCTCTCCAAATTACAGTTTATTTTCGATGATTTGATGTTTTCAAAATAATATCGGAATTATTTTGGGTTTGCACGAACAAGAGTTTCATTCACAGGTAATGTTTAGAATATATTAAATTTTTTATTCAACTTTATAAAAATAACTTAAATCATGGTGGATGTGCTCAAAAATTATGTATCAAATATCTTTAGATTTTTATTATTATAGTCAATGTAATGATAGATTTAAGAATCGTCGAAATATAGGTACTATGGAGATTCAACAAGCATGCAAACCGTATTTTGCTTTATCGAAGCGAGTAATAAATAACTTTTTGTTTGAAAAATATCGCTAATTCACTTCGAGGACTTAGAAATAAGCTCAATAAACAATTATACATATACTCCAAAGAGACTGAAGTTTAAACCAATAACATAGAACGCGGTTTGTATAAATCATCTTCAGTGTAGTAATGTAAAGAGTAATCCATTGTATTCTATCACTTAGTTTTTAAATACTGAGAACATAAATTAAAACCAACAAGTCGGACACCGCTTAATTAAGTCGGGCAAGCATTTAAAAACTGTAACTATGTCCGGCTTTATCCGGACGCCCGTTATCTTTGCTTCGTCCCATTATCAATACACAAAAGCAGTTTAGGCTTTTGAATATAAAGAAACATAAAGGACCTCGCCGGACCTTTCGGACCGGACCTTCGAAAGGTCCAGGGTTCAATTCCCAGCGAGGCCGAAATTTGAATGATGAGTTTAAATTTCTGTCCTCGATCTGGGTGTGTGTATGTCTTTCAGTGTTGTCCATGGCACCCACAACACGGGGAATGTGAATTTTATCGTAGTGTGGAGCTATGAATATGTGGCGTTATTCATTTATTATATTTTTAGTTGAAAAACTTCAATGTTAATTAGATATCTAAGCAGGTACCAAAGTGTTTCTTAGAGATCCTGGAGTTTCCCAGTAAGCGTCAGTTAGCTTAACATTTTGAGGGAGTTTTAGTGGGTTAAAGTCCCACAACAAACACATCATACGTGTGATATCTTTCTGAAGATTTCAGTCAGACTCAGAATGACATATGTATGTCATTGAACTCCTTCTAAACGGTTGGACCTATTTTAATTATTTTTCTGTATGTTTAAATGTATTTGAGAATGGTTTAGAGTCACAATTTGATTGTATATAAATGAAATATTTTATATGCAAGATAACATGCCGGGACACTATTAACAAAAATGAGTCATGTACGTTTTAAAAATCCAATTTTTAATTTATCGCTTGTTTATCCTATCATTAAAAACTTAATTTCACATGATTTTCTGTTATGATATGATATGGAGTAAAATTAAGGAAAACTAAGCGATAGAAACATGTATTTTCCTGTCTAAACAAATTAAGTGCGGACCTCGTTTCAGCATCTTCGTAGAATTGATTACGTTGTAATCTAGACTTCCTTATTTCGCGTCAGACATGTAGAACGTCATGTGTAAAGATATAATGTCTTCAATGTTTGGTTGTACGTTCGTAATAATACTGGGTTCAGTTTCCAACTATCAGTAATTTGAATGATATAAATTTCTTCTCGTATAAGTTCCTAAAGTGCATTAATAAACCTATTAATGTACGGATATCTTTTCAAAAGTTTAGGTTAAATATAATATTCATTTTAGTCAGTATCTTTAAACAAGATCTGATATTTTTTAAGCAAATATTCTGCTAAGATACAAGTGCAATGCCTTATATTGTTAAACAATTATCAGATCTCATAAAACTCAAACAAGTCTTTAAACTGTACTTTGTGAAAAAATATGACTTGCCTAATTAAAACATAGTTTGTATAACATATAGTTTTATAAATATAATTCTACTGTACACGTGTATATAAACTCCAACGGCCTTATTACAAAACGTGGACTACCTAAGTACCGGTTTAAACTTCTATTAGACCATGGACTAAACAAAAAACTAAACTAAAATAAACCTTGGCTTAAAGTATTGTATTAAAGATAAACCTATTTGATTATCGTGGTTTAGACCTTATTTTGTAATAAGGCGGCAAGCATTTTTACTAATTTTGATGATATTTTTTGTGTTTAATTAGATTCGAGAATGGTTTGAATTCGTAATAGATATGATAAAAAAAGATTTTATAATACAGGCTAACATCTGTCGAAACCGCTAGTTTTTTTATATATTTTTTCCATAACATATTTCCCACGTCCTTGCCCGTAGTGATTATATCATAGTGAATGGAATTTACTCGAGATATTTGCATGAAGGTTTCGTAATAACTTAATGAAAATCTGGCACTTGTAACTTTGTTTTAACATCTTCTCTATAACAATTAATAACTTCATACCTAATGAAAACTAACTTATCAGATTAATAAAATTAGTATAGATATATGCTTTTAAAAGATGTTAAGAGAAGTTCCTTCGCTGTTTCTTATCGTTCTAAATAAGGCACTTTTTTAATAAGTATAAATTAATACTAACTAATAAATTACTGACTTTTACTTCAAAACGCTGATAAGCTACATTTAGTAAGAAATAAATTTAAATACATTAGAAGCAAGCCTAGAAATGTTCTAGAATAAATAATGGATTTATAATGAACAAATTCAAATTCAATAAAATGCGCCATATTAAATGTTTCAATTTTTCAAAGTCATACTCATCAAGTCCATTCCTCCACCAACCCGCATTGGAGCAGCGTGGTGGAGCTCTAGACCTCCTCAATGTTGAGAAGAGACCCGTACTCAGTAGTGGGCTATTAATTGGTTGAAGGCACTCATCAAGTAAATCATTATTCTGGATAATTCAAAAAGTATTCGACAGATGTCGCTTAAATAGGACTATACCACAAGCAACAGCTTAAAATAAAGAGAGTATCATCAAAATAAACCTAGTAAAGAGTTATTAAGAGACAAATAAAAAATACAGGCGAATTGAGAACCTCCTCCTATATTTAAAGTCGGTTAACGATATAAATATATTTCTATACTAATATTATGTAGGTGAAGAGTTTGTTTGTTTGGTTGACCGCTCTAATCTCAAGAACTACTGGTTCGAATTTAAAACTTATTTTTGGGTTGGATAGTCTATTTACTGAGGAAGGCTATAGGCTATATAACACTACGACCAATAGGAGTAGAGCATTGATAAATGTTACAAAAACGGGAGAAATGTTCCAAGTTGATACGAAGTTCGCGGTATCTACTAGTGTTTTTAATAAAACAATATTAGTTCCTATAAAATCCTCGGTCTTATTCAATAATATTTACTTATAAAACGCTTTTAGCTATTATCAATTTCCACGTTGACCGCAAGAATTAATGAGCTTGAAAGGAATATTGTAAATGTGCTTCGCGTCGTATGAAGATAACTTTGCGGTTTGTGGGATTTTAATAACAGAATGGGCATTCGGTGCAAATCATTAACGGCCTCGGAGATTAGTTCTTGTGTATAACAAAGAGGAATACATACATTATAGGGCATCAAACATGTTATTCAATATTTATCATAGTTTATCTTTATAAATAATCTAGTTGTAATTCAATTTCTCGCTCATTGTTATGGGGTTATGTATTAATTGATATTATTCTGTTCAATTCTTTGATGAACATTACACAACGTTATATTTAAGTTAGTTCGCTCTGACACTACCTCTGTCACACTAAAAAACAGCGGGTGTCGCCGAGTGTAACCTTTTTCACTACTTTTATAATTTTGAAATAAATGCTTTTTATTATTTATAATGATTTTTATTATAAATATAACTGATGTATATAAGTAAATATAAAGCGCTCATAGTCCGGCGGCTCGCGTTGATCCTATGCGATCGACAGAGTTAAGCAACTGCGAGCGGTCGGTACCTAGATGGTTGACCGC
>DWJN01003174.1:0-14011 GCA_018248895.1 Carystus phorcus | reverse complement strand
ATATGTCTAGCTTCTAAGGTTAACCCACAATAAGCATTTTTATGGTTATCAAAATAGTTCTAATATAATAATTTATAGGGCAAAACAAAGTTTGCTGGTTCATCTAGTATCATATATGTACGAATAACAAGGATGAAGGTTAAGTACAGTAGAATAGAAAGTGTATGTGACCTTTAAAGGACAAGTGACCAATCGGACTATTTTATCATCGAATCAATTTACTATCTCTATGCCAATCAAGCAACAAATCTACGCACATATGTTTGGTAATATTATACTTATATTACCCGCGCTAAACATACTTAAAACTTGACCTTTTTATACCAATTTAAAACGACAATACTACATCTACTTCCAAGACAATGTATACATTTGCATGAAAACATTGGGACTATTTTTTAACTGGTAAGAAATATAAATATGTATGAATATAAAGACCAAATATGACATAAATTACATGCAAAAAGCCAGATGCTTGAATTGCATAACAGCTGATGAGGTCACCTCCGGTGGAACTGGTTGGTTGCATATAGGTTGGTGTCAAAAGTGTAGGTGCCGTGTGAATTGGGCACGGTCCGGACCACTTTAGGCTTTAACGGCCGACTTTATTATCGCTAGCACGTTTAAACATATTTAAACCGACCAAAAAAGGAGAAGTTAAGATTTCATTGAATATCATTCTACTTTTCTTTCTGACAGGCAACAAACAGAACACACATTTTTGGGTATTTTAAGATTAATAAGGATTCATAAAAATAATGCAATAGAAATTCAATTTACATTACATAATATTTAAAGAAATTATTTATACGTAACGTTATGCATAGTAATGTTATATATCATTCTATTTCATTTATAACGTCCGTAATACATTCACATCCTACACTAAGGTCCATCCATCCCACGTTTCAGAGATTGCATGACCATACTATACACAAACTGTACAAATATAAAGCCACCCCATTTGCTTCGCTTCTAGAACCGATACGTGCAATGTTTATATACTCTGAAGCGAGAGATCAAATACCAATTGATCACAGGCTTCATATAAAGTTCATCGATCATTTAAAAGAAACATTACGAGTATTTTCCCAGTGATTGATATAATAATCACTTAAAATTTGAGGCAAACACTTTCCGTAATTGTTGATACAATTCTCTGTTTCGCCTTACAAAATAATGTTGATTATAATAAAATAAATAAAAATTCGGTTTATACAGAAAAAGGGGGATTTTCACTTAGCTCAGTTATATATGTACAAATAGATATTACGGAAATATATAAAGCAAATCAATATATTATTTTATACTTTAATTATAACTGAACAAGAATTAATTCAAGAGTTTGTTGAGTGGGTACGCGAAGGCGTAACTTTATCCTATAATGCCCCTTGACTAGGGGCAGTGGGTAGCAAATTCTCATTTCAACGTTTACTTCACGAATTTCAAAGAAAACATTTAATTTCGAGAAAGTCTCTTTACATTTCGACTTAATTACTAAAGTCAATTTCCTTGACGAATTTCGATCAAGGACTATTGCTTCATGGATCTTTTGTAATAAGTCTTTAGCAACCTGTAGTAGGTTCAGATTTGGGACAGAAATACATTTATAATCTCTTCTCGTAAGATTCAGATGTAGTTTAATTCACAATTCCTCACATTTTGTCTTAACATTCCTCATTAAGGTTAAATTTAAACTAGTGTACAAGCTTATAAGGGTTGTTCCCTCGACGGTCTTCCACATGGCTTAAGGACTGCTTTATATAATATAACAATAACAAACGAGAGAGATGATACTTTGACGGTCACCACCGGATTAACTACGGATCCGATTTAAAAGGTACTTAACTCCCGGTCAATTCAAGTTTAATCGTTAGACTATTAACGACTTATTTATTATAATATATAACGCTACTCTAATTCCGTGTGTCGTGAGTCACATGGACAACACAGTAAAACAAAAAAAATAAACTCAAGGTTCTACCTGGGAATCGAACCCATACCCTTGGAGCGCCAGACCATAGCGCCACGCGTCGTTAATTAGTGAATTTATATTTTTTTCTTTATTACAAGTTGTTTATAAAAGGTTATTATTTTAATAAAAGTAAAATTCTGAATTGACTAAGTACACACGTACATACGTACGTACATACGTTAGAGTTAAAAAAAACCACACATGTATCATATTATAAAACCTACGTAAGCATGAGAGCCTTCTAAATGCAATTAACTATTACAATTCCACCCATGTACTACTAAGTCGAAGACCTTCATAACTAAAACGTTTTAAATATAAATTAATTTTCTACTCCAAATTGTACGATATGATCTAATACGAATAATAAGCGAGACACTTAGTTTGCGTAGCCGTGTGCCTAATACAGTGCCGTTCAAGTTATTCCACCCACGTAAGTCTGTAACTATACCTGCGTCGTAATTAATACGAAAATAGCGAATAAATTTTATACGACTTCAAACTACTACTCATAAAACATTACCGTCTTCATTTCATATTTCAACGCACGTTCCGAATACAAGCGGCGATGGTTCTTGCATAGGAAGTTTATCAGAATTGTCGAGGAAACTTTAATCATATTCATTGGCTGCTTGTGTTGAACTGAATATTGAACTACTGTAGTGATTATAGCAAATTGCTGAGTTGATTGGTTTATCTTTCCTTTGTTTTATTTTTGCTTCCCGCATAAATATAGTCTCATATGCACTTTACATTAAAGAGGTGGTCAGACAACAAGAATCTGAAGGAGATAATTATTGCAATGTTTACATACATAAATTGAGATGGTAGAGTAATAGACCACTTTTGTTCTCAAAACTTCTTTTCTGTTTTAGCTTGAAAGCCTGAGGCGGATTGTGACAGCGCTGACTTTATACTATCACAAAGCTTTTATCCTAGTTTACCTTTAAAAAATAATTACTTATACAAAAATAATACAATTTCCCACATTATAATACCACTACATAGGGATAAAATTTTAATTAAAACGATATCTAACACAAGGCAACTATATCTACACGGAGTTAATTTCCTAAGGGATGAAAGTAATATATAAAATTTTAATACAAAGTCTATGAAGCGTAGATAAGAAATAATCAAGAGATCCTTATACAATCATGAGTAAATTTAACTTATGGACTATATTATTGGTAAGAAAAACAATATATTAGAATGATAACCCATTATTATAAATACTGACCACGATGACCTCCAATACGGGTCGGACTCACCTGAAAATAGTCCGTGTAACAGTTTATTATATTATATTTAAGCTGTTTTTGAATACTGACGAGTCCTTTAGTGTGTAACTAAGAATGTGTCACCGCGAAGTGTGAGATAAGTAGCTCTGTGTCTGAGCATCGACACTGCTGAAGGTTTCAATTACACAAAAGAAATTTGAATTCGTAATAAGTTAATCCTAGCGGATGAAAGTTCTCTGTGTTTGAATAGGAGAAATTTTGACTTTAGAACAAGTGCTATTTGTCATTTACTGTTATGAATCATGCATGAAAATAGCTAAAAGCAAGTGATATACTGAAATGAATTTTTCTACTAAAAAAGATTCCATATATCTTATGAATCCTTTCAATATTTTCCTAACTAAACTAAATCGAATTCCAACGGTCAAGTTCCCGAGTTAGTATCTTCTTATCCTGTCCAAGGACTCAGGGAAGTCCGACTCAATAATCCGCCTTGAAAATACCTAGAATCAAGTCACGATCGCGAAGTTTGTCGAACGAATCAATCGGCGCAAATAAACGAGGGTCATGATTACAGTCTCTTGAGACGTTAAGGGAAATATTTATTCTGAGCTCGCATAACTTTACATTTGCATACTCATACAGACTGGATAACGAAGCAAAACTTAAAATATTAGCGAAGCAGTGACCTATATTTGATTTAATGTTAATGATATATGTACCTGTAATAAAAAAAGCAAGTCTGCTTCACTGGAGTTGTGTTTAAGCTTAGCGATGACATTTTATGTAACTGGCCTTTTTTATTTATTTTTTATAAAACGTTAAACCTAAAAGTTTATATAAAAGCAACATAAAACTAATATGAGTTAATAATTATTTATTTCTTCTAAGTTAATGCGCTTTACCACCCAATGCGCTTTATCACCGCCATAACCAGGTGGGATTGTAGTCAAGCATTAACTAATAATGAATAAAAAAGCTATGTTTAAAAATGAAGAGACCGTTTATCAATAAAAAACTAAAAAAAAAATATAAGGACCTACCGAAAATACGGATATATTAACGAGAAGCAAGCAATAATAAACTTTAACAAGTCGATGTAACTCTTAATATAAAAAAAATGCAAACTATTACAAAATATTCGTTCAGAAAACATTACCATATAAAGGCTGGTCTCGCTCCGCCGAGCATATTTTTCTGGGAATCCACTAAATCAAGTAATACTCGTTCCGAGACGCATTGAGATTGGGATAAAGGGTCTACTTCTACTAATTTTGCCCCTTATTTATTAGTCAGAATCAATAACGATCTATCTGTCGTCTGAATGGTTTGGCTAGCACGTAATATTTCACAGGCAGAAAATGTAATCCGCTATGTCATTCAATTACCTGTAATTTGCGTTTGAATAACGTCCATGTTTTTGGTATTGTATGAACTAGGGATTCTTTAATTAATCAACGTTCAGGCGCTTCATCAATCTGGTTGTTAGTTGGTACAAGATCCATAGCTTGATCGGATTCAACTGCCTTTGGTAATGTCTAATTTGTTTTCAATTGTTGGAAAAATATAGGTAAAACGATAGATATTATATTCAAGGACTATGTTAAAAGTCTCTTAATTTAATAATGCGCCAGTTACATTCACGACAACAATAGTGTGATATTTAATAAGTTTGTAACTGTAGCCCTGTATCTTTACGATAAATATCAAATTTCTTTAGACAATGTTAATTAATGCTAGCTTTAATATCGGTGTAACTTACACCGCTGTCGAGTACAATATTTATAATAATAACAAAGTCCAATTAGATTTGTCTGAAATCAACTCAAAAAGTCGTTGGCCTTGTCGACTGGCATTTCGTAAGAGTAGATAAATTCTTTATGATAATTTATTGACTTTTACGCTTTACCTTGTTATGTTATACGCACATATATGATGCATATAGTCACATATAGTCGCTACCTGTTTATCGCTCACATAAGCATATACTTTTTGTCCGAAACGAGCAGACGCAACAAGGACCCTAAGTGGTCACCTCTCCTCATAAACATAAGTAACATCAAAGCATCAACGTCGTGTTTCAAACAAGGCAAGAAAACGTTAGTATTATCTCGATGACACTAACTGAAACATTAATAGCCATTTTATTATATAAGAAGCTTGCCTTAAAACCTTTGAATGAGATAAGATACAATATTAAGTTGAATACGATGTCAAAAGAAACGAATTCAGTAAATACGACTACATAGTCGTGTCAAAAATTATACTTACAAAAATATCTATATTTCTGGTTGATCATTACGCTATTCAAAGTAAAAGGTAGACGGAGATATATAGAAGATTTGTGTGAAGACAAAACAAACATCACAAAGCAAAAGCACTATTCTGGAAACTAGGGAAATAGAACATTCCAAGTATAAGTAGAACGTGTGTACATGTGTGTATACAGAGCCTATTTCTGTAGGTAAGACGTCAGTTGCAAGGCGTTGAGGCATTGTCATGTGAATAATAGCGACAATTTTTCTTCTAGTTGAAGACATGACATACACATAGTACATCAAATAAGATTAAATTTCGACCTAATTATAATATATTTTAAACTTGGTTTATAACCAAGTAATTTTTTTCGTAAATTTAGGCAAAATAATACGAACAATGAGAAAAAATAAGGAGAAGAAATGAATGTAGCTGCCAAAACCGAAAGGCAGTTTTGGAAAATTCGAAGATGTCTTTTTTAAATTCGCTATCTGTTAATGAACTGTTGATAAGATTAATATCGCTACAACATCTGTTAAGTTTTGTTTATAACTAGCCAGCAAACGAACAGATGAGTCACATGATAGAAAGAAAGTACTGGTTCTCAACCTACAAGCCGGAACACGACAAATCGTTTGGCGGCTGACTCAAGAGGATGGTAGCTAGCCAGGCAGGTTTCACGGAAAGATAATAAATATTAATACTTTATACATAACGAAACATGCCATCTATATCCTTTAGTTACCACAAGATATATTGAAAATTAACATTGTTAAAACCTTAAAACTATAAATATAACTGATTAATTTTACTATAATACAACCTGTATCCTCATCGATATTAAGTAGCACGATACAGAAGAACTAAAAGACGCATATCTTCCTATTTATCTACAAATACCAATTTATTTTATAACAAAACATGTTGTTTTATACATACAATTTATCAAATTCATCTTAATGTGCCAATAATGGTAATGTATACTTACGGTTTAAAATATTTCGATGTACAAAAAGCAACAAGCATCAAAAGCTTCATTTTCAGTTCCTTCGTAGATGAAGAAATTAGAAAAAGACGATAATATAGGTTTAAATTTCACAACAATGCAGATTTTGAGATCTAAAAAGAACATACATATATATTGGACGTAGACACATTTAGTCGGGGAGGAATAGATAATATAAGGGAAGAGATTAAAACATAAAGCCCACAAGTCATGATTGTGGCTGTAAAGGCTTACATCATGCAGCGATTAGTATTATCATGCTATATACAATACACATATTCGGGTGTTTCATCCGTTTTGAATCACAGGTTGATTCATGCAATACATCAAGTATACAAGCCTTCGTTGTTCACGTACCCTGTACCAAGTGGCCACCTGGATTCGATGACACCACCGGAACCGAAAACAATATACATACATAATATATTAGTTATTAAATCAAAAATAAACATAAACACACAATTATTTGAATTTTTAATATTTATATAATTGAATGATATATGTATAAGATAAATAACTAGTAAATATAAACAAACGCATTAAGTTCAAGACATGATGGATTAAAATATTAGTAACGTTATATAAATTAGTATAATTTTACATTACAATAGTATATTTTTCCTATAAAAGCTGCTAGTACTAATTAATACTGAGTTATTTACAATTTCACTTAGTTTTATTGCAAGAGTAATAACACCATGTACGGGTAAAATAAGTAGCGTAAATATAATAATGTTGGCATCGAATATTCATTAGTTATATTTAAGTAACAATAATGTTGATAACAATAAATTAACAATCTAAGCTGCATGCCTTTCCAATAACTAAAGTCTCAATGGGCAGTAATTTCGTTAAACTGGCCTATTCCTTTCCTGAAGGCACGAATACCATAACTCATCCAGAATTGACCTCGAAGTGCATCATGGATTCTGAACGAGGGTATGCAATTTAAAACGAATGCAGGCTTTATTAATTTTCCGCTATTATGCTTTAACAATCACGCTTCTTCCAGCGCAGTTCCTGTGTACGAGAATTCAGAAACATCGATAGTTTAGCGAGGTTTTAATTATAGCAATGTGATTTTACTTATGGTTTCATTAAATGTTTACGATCATAAATACCAGCATCGAGGCAGGGCGCGGTGATTAAAAAATTATTAGTTGTAAAATTTTCAATCAACATAAACGTAAACTTCCATTAAATATAATAAATTATTACCTCATCGCAAAATTAGTTGTAAAATTTTCAATCAACATAAACGTAAACTTCCATTAAATATAATAAATTATTACCTCATCGCAACAAAATATTCTTTCCTATTTTACATAATGTTAAGCGAAAGAATACTTCTTTGTGGTGATTATTGCGGATAGTGTTATAGTACCATTGATAATTATAATTATCTAACTATACTATCAGCTAATGTACAGAAATTAACGTAGCTCGTGTTTAATTTAAAAAATGTAAATTATCCAAATACATATAATGATAAAATCTATAGAAAAACTACAGATGAAACATTATGTATGGTTGAAGCTAATAACTTAGCTATTAACTTTATTTGTTTTAGTAAGATATGCAAGGAGAATTTTAATGACGGCTAAATGCCCAAATGTATCGCACTGTATCGCTCTCATCGGAAGGACTAGCGTGCGCCGCCGCGCCGTCAGTATGTTAATGGGCGTTCGATTGAGTATCGTTCGATACGTCGAGCGTGACCGGCGACTGTGCGTTTAAGAAATTACTTCCACGTAACGGTATGTGGAACTGGTTTGTATTGTCGAGTGTGTCGGAACGCCGACGGACGATTTTTCCGAGATCTAGCGAGATACGCTCGCAAATGATAGCTTCGGACTTACGTAAGATGTGGTTTGTTCAAGGAGTCGTACAGGGTTCATGTCTAGACCCCAACTGTTATTAGTTGGAAGAGATTTAGTTGGCTAATAAAGATATACAGATTATTGTATTGAATAAGTCAGCTTGTCATTTTTTATCATAAAAGGTTCTAGTAATTACTACAACTATTGTTGTAAAAAAATATTACTTGGATGAAGGATACTTCAAACCGGTAATGGGGATTAAAATTTAATGTATTTAAAAGTAATATAGAAATATTCAAATGCAACGGATAAAAAGGTAACTTTACAAACAGAGCGCATCTCAATACACGTTTGCCGACGTAAAGGAGCACGTCTTATTCATGCAGGGCTCCCTATTGGCATAATACACGATTACGGGTAGTGTATTTGCAAGGCAAAAATCATAATATGCATGAGCATTGCAAAATAGACATATTTATCGCCATGAACCGGATAGGTGATGTTTTAATGTAGCGTTTATTGCGATTTACGACTGTCGTCGGACTTGTCTCGCCCACCACTACGCGTGGGTACACTACTACCGCGAAAGTATGGGGTTATTGTGCGGACAAGTATGGGCTATGTTAAGGACGTTTTGTGCTCTTGTTACTTCATTTTTTAACGTTTAAGATGATCCTGCTTTGATAAGCTAAGTCTAAACTTTTGTTCATTTTATAGGTAACTAGGTGAGCCAGCCATTTTGATTTTTTACACCTTCTGTCCGAAAAACCCAAATATCTTACGGAACTCTATTTTTTTCCAAAATAAAATATAGCCTATGTTACTCGTGGATAATGTAGCTTTCGAATGGTGAAAGAATTTTTTAACATTACAAACAAACAAAGTTTTCCTCTTTATAATATTAGTGTAGATGTACTGGTAACGGGATGGCATTTTGTTCCAATCTAATAGATGGCGTCTCAACAGTTGTTTTTATGTATCTTGATTTTCTTATATTCTTTCATTCTAACTTTGTTTTCTTATCTGCGCCCTAAATATGCGATTCTCATTACATACTCATTACATAAATTGTTACCTAACTACCACATACTCGTAGGCTATATAATTAATGAATATTGCAAACGATTTACTTTCATTGGTTATTTCTATTATTCTCTATAGTCTGGTTGTTTAACTATACAGATTCGTTTAATGTTCGTTACAATAGTAAGGGTTAACCGTAATTTAACATTTTCCAATAATTATTACACCTGTACATAATTATAATTTATTATAATTTATTTATTTATTTTTATTTATCGTTTCGGACTGTATTTATCATTAAAGTAAAATTTACATATACAATATACATCTTGTATATGGAGGTGTGGCTATACTAGAAAAATGCTTGAAAAACGTATTAAACTGGAAAATGAAATCAATATAGCGTATTAAACTAATATAAGGCTGTCCACTTAACATTTCCGTTCCGTACCCACAGCCCCTCATTAGATCATCCATTTATCTGACAGGGAGACGCCTTCGGCATCAGTAGATGTATTACAGTGGCAAAGATATGTTTTTTGTTAAGGATGTTGCAATATGAATGGGGAAATGTTATCATTCCGTTATGTTACGTAATGAATACCTGTAAGATTGCTGTTTTTTGTGTTTGTTCAAGGCAAGTTTCTTTTTCCTATAAGCCTGTACTATAGACGACTATTATAAAGGGATAAGAACCGTGGTTGGTAAACGACCCCGAAGCATAATTATAAAAGCAGAACCGAAACCCTGTTTCACCCTTTTCATTGTTTCTATTTGTTTTATGGAAATACATATAATTCTAAGAATTCTAAGTTGCTACTTCATTTGTGTTGTGCTTCGACCCTGAAAAGACTGAACATTGGGCGTTACATAAACTAACTATTTAACCACTTCATCAATAAGTTAGCCATAATTATTAAAGATATTAAATACATTGATTTTGTACAGTTGATATCATATAGCCTGTATCGTGTGTGCCACGGACAACACAGAAAGACAATTACACACACACCCAGACCGAGAACAGAAATTTAAACTCATCATTAAAATTTCTGCCTCGCTGAGAATCGAACCCCGGACCCTTCGAACGGTCCGGCATGGCATGGTGACCATTACACCACGCGGGTCGTCGTAAATTTTTTCAAAGCAAGTTTGTTCACGTCTCCCCCATGAAGTTTCATAACCATAGAAATTACATTGAAGTATAAATATTTTACTCCTAGTAATTTTTAATAGCTTTTACTATTAAATTTGCGACAACTCTGTGTTAATTTACTCTGTGACATAGGACGTACCACGCTCTGAATCTACTGAATAACCCATAATAGGGAAGTGGCCCAACCGACGTTTATAGGTCCTGTGGGCTGTGACAGTTCCGGCGACCCTTCCTCGGGTAGGTCGCGTTAAATATACATGGCGCAATATCGTTTATTATTCTATACTCATTATTGATTCGCGTTTATCGTTTAATGTCAGTACGTAGTGGAGTTACTACAAATAAGCGATATGTCGCAAGGTACATTTTTAGAACTGAGGATTGGCTGTGAAATGGTGTAGTCCGCGGAATGTTAAGCCTTAAATTTGATAACATTTTAATTAAACGAACAATTTTTGTATCACAACATAGTATAAAACAAAGTCGCTTTCTCTGTCCCTATTTCCCTATGTATGCTTGAATCTTTAAATTACGCAACGGATTTTGATACGGTTTTTTTAATAGATAGTGATTGAAGAGGACGGTTTATATGTATATGTAATACGTTCACAGTTTTCCTGTAGTGTATTTAGTATCATCATTGCACTCGTGCGAAGCCGGGACGGGTCGTTAGTATAATTATAAATGTATTAATTTTTAGAGATTGTGAGGTAACTATTGTCTGAAACACGGAAGCTGGAACTGGAACCATAAGGTCGTGCAGATTTTTTTCTTTCTAAAAGGACTTAGCGTAGAACGAATTATATGATGGAAAAAATGAATAAACCAAATAATATCGTTACTTAATTTATATCAGCAACAAACATTCTATACTTAGTTTTAAAATATTCTTTCTATAGATATTCTTAACGAGCTATATCTATGACATTTAATTAGGGAGAGCTTATCTTCATATTTCCATACTGCAGCAATATTAGTTTCAAAACATGAACATTTTTATTTTGAAACTCAAGGCAGGTTGCGAAACTTCGTATATAAATTACATTTATATGTGCATACATGAGTGGTAGAACTGGTTGGAGGTTGTGGCTGTAAGTGATTTTATCGAGCTTTATCTTATACAATTAACCTGACTTATGACAAGAACACTAACTGATTATAATTTATCTGACCACCGCTTGCCGGAGGATGAAAATAGAAACGTATTGCATACATTATAATGAAAACAATGGCATTTGAGTACATTTTTTTAAGAAATATGAGCACGTTGCATTAAGAAATATTATTACGGAGTAATTCAGATATTTTATAACTTGCTCACATAATCCACATCACTAACACGTACATAAAGGTGTACAAACGTACATAAAATCAAAAATGTAATAGAGAATAGATCAATGTAAGGGTTTCAATGTCGTGGTCACAATCAATTAAACTGTCAGTTTTTGATTAAAAGTTTAATGTTCGGAAGGAATCGGAAGCAAAATATGATATATTAAAATTATTCATATCAGGAAAACATGAATATCCACGTTTGTTATAAAAAGTAAACGATAATAGTTAGATAAAAGTTTAACCCGCACCAGTCTTTTACGTGAGCAATGTATCCAAGTCCACTGTGGGGCAATGCCAAAATGCTCTTGTCCAAATCCACCACAATTGTTCCCATTTATCACCACTGGATTTTTTTAAGCCTTTTCGAAGGAGGTTGGTATGATTACTAGATTTGATGCAACCATCTTTTTTATCGCACGCGCCATTTTGAAGCCATATCAAATTCTACGTTAGTAAGGTGCGCTCGCGATTGCATTTACAGAATGCCGTGCACTTCGATTTTTACTATATCGGTGCGTCATCGCTGCATACAAAAAAGTATTTTTGTCACCTTTTTGTATACAAAAATAGCAGCGTTTACATTTTTCTTGCGGCACTTTATCGTGAATATTTTTGCCAGCCGACTATTTTTATTTATCGGTCCAGGTAAACAGTCAGTGACCTCTAACAACTTGTATGACGATAAATAACATGAAACAAGATTTGATTACAAATCCATGGCTTTTAAAACAACGAATGTAGCAAACAACAGAATATAATAAATTTATTTTTAGGTAATACTCTTAACTTGTTTTTCTATCCGCACCTACCAAATATCTTATCATCTTAGCGTTTGACCTAAATGCCTTATCGTACCATCTTCAAACGAATATTTTCTAGTAGATTTCTCAACATTAAGATGCGTATTAATTATTCCTATCTGGAAGATATTTTTACTAGCATTTTTTTAATCTAATATAGTTTAAATTGCAAATGTTTTGGGTAAAAAAGTACACGATCTATGAAAGCAATTTTTCCACATGATTATGAGATAAAGCAAGTAATGGCTAAAGATTTTTTCAATTTACGATCTCTGGGTTGTCGACCACCTAGCTTTATAATGTTGATAAGGCTGTGGTGCTTGTACGATGTATTTCGAAGGGATAAATGGCTTCAACTCATTAATGGCCCACGACGGATACAGGTCCCTCCTCATCACTTAAGCAGATTAAGAGAATACTCCACCACGCTGCTCCAATATTGATTGTGGACCATCAATAAATATGGTAAACAAACACAGCCAACCATAACAACTATGACCACAACATGGCGCCGGCCATTTTGTTTCAAAATCGTTATGAATATATTGAAATTTTGAAATCAAATATGCCTGCTCAGTATGCTTATTTTTTGGGTTTAGTACCACACAGTAGGTTTAGAATACTATTGTTGAAGAAAATGCCACACATATTTTAGTCATGGCAATGATTAATTTTATGTCATTGAAACAATTTAGTAGCGTAAAATCATGTTAAGTGTCTATAGGTTGTGCTATATCAAGTAATATTTCAAGCATCTAAACTTATACTACATAACATGTATTATTACAAGTATACTACCCAGGTTCATTTTGACATTGTCGATACGAGCGTTTTATTCTACTTTATTTTATGGCTAGATTGTAAAACTAAGTATTTCAAGTCGCATTGTCTGTTCTTGCAGTTATTGTCAGTTACCACCTTTGTGTTTTACGATATCGTGATGGCTTATAAAATTTTTATATTGTGGCTTCCCATTAACAGTACACTACAGGGAGAAGCTATTCTAGTGTGGAGGGGACAGATATTAACCCAACTACTACTAAGTGAACAACCTATCGGGTTCTTATATCAGCCGTAAGGAAGAAATAAAGATTACTGTCTAACGATAACAATCTAAATCCTAACGTGCCTACCAAAATAAAAGCGCTAAGTTTTTTTTTATCAGCCACCAAAGTAATGTGTTCATTCATTAAAGATTGACATTTAAAAAAGTAAATATTCTTAACCCAGTATTTTTATTCCTTGTTACAAGTTAGTCAAAATTAAATCAGTATTACTTGATGTGACTTTTAATCTGTACAACGACGAACTACATATATTACAAACTAGTGGCCGCCCGCAACTCCGTCCGCGTGGAAGTGGTGGTGAGCATTTCCCTTCACTGCTCTGCTCCTATTGA
>DWJN01003173.1:0-14012 GCA_018248895.1 Carystus phorcus | reverse complement strand
GGAGTAGCCGCAAGAGGGTCCCAGAGGGCACGCAGGGGAGGCACCGGTGCGTTCACATGAGATACCGGAGCCTCCCCAAATTATGCGCTGGAATGTTCAATGCAGCGTATTTAATTGAAGTCGATTTTTCTTCTATCTATTGACAAAGCGATACTTATTACAATTAAATATAATCCATCCATCACATTTAAGATAAGCGGCGCTCGTTGCCGCTTTTATTAGACGACTAATATTTTTCATGGCATTAGGCATATGCTGACAAGTAACAATTAGGATTAGAAGCGAGAGAGATTTATATCGTCTCGGAATGGGGTGGGAATGATATGTGGGCGGACAGTACTATGGGACGTGATGGATCAGTTATGACGCAGTGAGTTCGGACTTAATACGCTGCAGATTATATCCCTTATTGACTCCCTTATTTTAGTGATAAACAACTAAACACCTCAGTATAATTAATAGCACGGATACCAAATGAAGCTGAACTGATTGAAGTGCTCATATTCCGGTGGATCGCGTCGATCCTAAGCGATCGGCCGAGTTATGCAACTGCGGGCGCGGTCGGTATTTGAATGGTTGACCGCTTAAAGAAAATATTTCTTAAACGTTTCCTTGCTTCGGGGGACACGTTAAACCGTCAGTGTTGGTTGTTATAGTAGGTAGCACTCGTCAAGTCATTTCGGTGGCCTTCGAGTGACTTAAAAACTTCCGATACTGGGGTTTACTACTAACCTCTCCACCAATCTGTACTGGAGCAGCGTGGTGGAGTATGCTCTAAGCCCTCTCAATAATGGAGAGAAACCCGTACTCTGTAGAAGGTCCTTAAGGTTAAAGCCCTAATACTCGATGAATTACATACCAAACTGTCAGTGGACACCGTTGCTAAAGCATGGAACACACCACAGGCATACTTTGTCTTCAAGTAAGAAAATACTAAAAATACTTCAAGCGAGAACACGATGTGTTTGACGGCTAACTCTAGAAGAGAGTAGCTAGCCAAATAGGTGGCATGAAATAATACCAGTAAGTAGAATGGCTAATATTAAATATTAATTTAAAATATAATTCTTATGCGAAGCCCCACTACCAAATAGAGGGCTTGGCTTATGTCGCCTCATATTTTACCTTGCTCAGCTGTCATGGTATTGGGATTAGTATTCTAGGTTGCCTCCCAATGGCTATCTAGCAACATAATAGCAATATCGTTAGTAACCGGCCTTGGCGGTAGGACTTCATAAGTTATTCAAATTATTATTGATATTACTATCTTTCCATAAAGCCTGCCTTTCTAACTATAACCTTCTTGCTTGAGTCGGCTTGCGTGTTTAAGCTGGAGATTTAAGAGCTAGTAATACCTTCCTTTCTTCTATATTTTCTTGACCGACAACACATAGGTGTTGATAATACGCGGCTCATCTCCTCGTTAGTCTACTATTAGCATACAAAAATGATCTATAATGACAAAATGATCAATAATGATAATGACAAAAACCAGCTAAAAATTAAAAACGGTTCCCATACAAGAAATTACTTTTTGAATCTAGGTAACTGACATTTTCACAAATTGTCTATAACCAGAACTACTATAATAAGTAACTACTTGCTATAATAAATTCAACTTAATTCCATTCAAGAAACATGTTATTTTCAGTTGTAAATATACTTGGCCGATTTTCAGTGTAAAGAATTTTATTCCTGGAAGACTTATGTTTTCAGGTAGGGCTGTCAACTTGTCACAAATCCTAAAGGTAGCAATTAATCCCCTTTTAGACGGTGGCAAAACGTTCTACATCGCAGTCGATCGTCGGTAAGAGGACGTGAGAAATAGAGGCATTTTGCAGAAAAATGTAGCGCCATAATCCCCTTCCAGTGACAGATGACCCCCGATCCCACCTCACCCCACGGAATTAACTCTGGTTCCTTGTGGCGTAGTACGACCTGTGTTATTTGATAGTGTAGCCATCACCTTCTAAGAGATTCAACGTATAGCGTGGTATTAAGTCTGGTTCAGTTTCCTTGTGGCGTTTGTCAACTTGTATTATCATACATTATCGTGTAGCCATCACCTAAGAAATTTGATGTATAGTGCAGTCATCTTTTGTGGGTCTTGATTTACTTTTTTATAATACAACTAACCCGGCAGATGTTATAAAAATATTTAATTTCTATCGAAACGTATTGTGAATCTAAACAGTTCTCAAATCAAAAAATCATCAAAATCGGTCCAATCGGTTGAGGAGTTCAGTGACATACACACGAACAAAAGAATTATATACATATATAGATATCAAATTTTATATTTGATTTACTTCTAGAAATATTAACGTCCAGACACGACTAACGGATAAAAAGTGATAAATATGAAAATAGTATACAATCGTAGCCAGTTCGCTCAAATAATTTAAATAAGTTTGTGATTACCTACTGTAGATATTGTTTTAAGTTTAATTTTTATAACGCCTTTCCGAAATGGTAATATATACAAAATTTTGATCTTCAAAAATGATTTTGACTTTGAATATTAAGCACTTTCACAATAAAATTTAATTAAACACAATCTTTGCATTCTCATGATTTTTAAAGCTTAGATCTCTGAACCAATTCTTGAGCATTTCCGTTCTTTCTATACCTCCGTCGTAATCGACGCAATAATCCGTCGTAACCAGTTAGATGGCAATCAGACACGTTTAATCCTAGTACTGGCCATGTAACTCATGTTTATTTTTGTTATGTCACGGTGTTTGTCCGCCATGGACTTCTAAATTACTTAAACACGATTTTAATCAAATTTTGCACACCGTGTCCAGTTTAATCCAACTTGAAAGATATGATAGCTTACATGGTTGATGAGTTACAGTCGAAAATGTTGATTTTTTGCTGATCGATCGGATTACATCTATCCGTATATATGTATACCCAACGGCACTTCAATAAACAGAATCCAAAACGAATGTATTCTAACATATGCTGACTTTTGTTTGAATTTGATTTTTTTAATATGCGTTGCAACGCAGCCGGGTACAGTTAGTTTATTAAAATATATTTGCAATTTTAATCTATACTTCCGTTCCAATATCTTAGTAGCAAATGACGTATTCATGAAGATGGCGCTGTTTGCGTCGACGAACGCTATGTCGGCAAGAGCTTACAAATGACGATGTCAGTTGATATCGAGCGTTGGAACTGGACAGTCGTCACCGGTCTTGCTACTGTAATTCGGTTATTTAAATCATGTATTTATACCGTCAATATTATTAGTTAGTTCGAAAGAGATATAGTAAAGGTGCAAAAAAAGGAGTGTTGTTGAGAATTTTTTTCCCTCATAATTGTTTTCTATTTACCAAATTGAGTGTGAAATAAAGCAGTACAAGTGTATCGCTTACGAAGTCATTCGAGTGGGAAAAATAAGTCAAGCCTTTCGAACTCAATGAAAGCGTTAATTGCTCAGGTGAATAGCGTCTCAACAAGTTAAGTTTTACAATACGAGTATGAACGAATAATTAACATTAATAAAAGTACTAGCAACTATATGACTTTAAACTTTTGTCATAAGACTAAATATCTTAACTGAAATGGATATTCACGATTGATTAATATTTTGAGTGTCCATTTTGACTAAAATACTAGCAATCAGTAACTTCGCGTGGACTTCAAACTTGGAGCCTGAGAGGAATGAAAAGTGTTTATTGAATACTAGCTGACCCCAACAAACGTTGTCTTGTCATATAAATTATTATTTTAAAACATTTTTATGATAATCATAAGAATGGTTATAGTGGGTTAATCCTAAAAGCTAGGTACATTTATATGCTATCGTGAAATTTGATTTGGAACTTTTAGAGGGGAACAATATTATAATACATTATTTTTGAGTAACTTTCACCGTTTACTCAGCGCACGCAACAAAAGCTCAAAATATTGCCGATTTTGCAATATACTTTATTGCTGCTCCTCTCCTATTCCTCTTAGCGTGATGTTATATAGCCTATAGCCTTCCTCCATAAATTAACTATCTAACACTAAAAGAATTTTTCAGATCGGTCCAGTAGTTCCTGAGATTATCCCGTCTAAACAATCAATCAAACAAACAAACTCTTCAGCATTAGTATAGACATTTAAACATTCAATTTCATCATTCAAATTTGTACCGGATAAAAGCGGACTTTAGCTCAATAAACTCTCTCCTAGTTAACCAGCTGGTCTTCACCGAAAGATAACTATTTGATGTTTTAAAATTACTAGTCATGTAATAAACCTGTAACTGATCCCTGTCTATACATGCAAATATATTTAAAAATTCAAAATAGGGGCCTCCTATATATGTACATTAACGCAAGAGAACCCAAAACAATATTTTCTGATTTTGTCTGTATGTTTGTTTGTTTGTGCACGCTAATCTCAGACATGGCTTATCCGATTTAAATGCAGTTTTCAGGATTATATTGGAATGGGCTTCACTTAACATTTAGTAGTATTTTCATAGTAATAGTATTTTTGGTGTGTCAATTTATGTTAATCATTCATTGACTGTTAGACGAAATGAAGTTGGCAGAATCACTTGATAATATGATACTTACGTGAAACCCTACAACCGAGTACTCCGGCTTCTGTCTCCTCTAGGACACTTGTGTGGCATTAGGGTCATACAGGCCCATTACACCTGTGACGATCGCACTACACGTCACACAATGACGTCACGCCAGACCTGAATCACGCTATCAAAGTTTTCTACAGCGCTTGCATACAAGTTCCGAACATCAATGGAGCTCAGCTGCTCCTCAGGAAAGACGCCTCGCCTGGAGTTTTCCCTTTGCCAAACAGCCAAAATACAATGCATGTTCCAACCAGACACATTTGAACTGTCCTTTCTTTTCAAACATGACATTATAACCATGTCCTTTATTTCCAAAAATGACATTACAACCATGTCCTTTCTTTCCAAAAATGACATTACAACCATCTTTTCCTTCCAAACATGACATTACAACCATATCCTTTCTTTCCAAACATGACATTACAACCCTGTCCTTTCTTTCCAAACATGACATTACAACCATATCCTTTCTTTCCAAACATGACATTATAGGATTTGTAGGTCAATAGCATCCTTCACATCGACACAAGAATTGATTTTATCGCGCGTTTTACTTCGGGCCCGTATCGACCGCCCGTATAACACGTGATTAGAATACAACCGTCAAGGCAGGCCGTTTTTGGGGTATTTCGTATCGTTCACACACTCATAACCCACTACATAACATTTTCTATTAGATCGAATTGTGAACCAAACCATTTTTTTAATAATTATCTCTTTTTCGCTGCATGCACTACGCGAAAACAACTAAATATATAGACGATATCTTTCATGTATGTATGTAGCTTACATACCTAAAAATGGATCTGTTTTCAAAATATACAGGTTAATATAAATTCTGTCTCGAATTCGCTGAAAATTTTATTACTATCCATCCAACCGTTTATTAGTTTAGTGACATACAGCCGGTTAAAGAGTTATATATATACATATTTATTCCGTCTCTATAATTCATAGAATAGGAACTATTGGGTGACCGCACGTGGCAAAAAAAATCTTGAGCAATTCCCTGCTTCGGAGGGCACGTTAAGCTGTCGGGACCAGTTGTTTTGGTATATAACAGTCGTCAAATCATGTCGGAGGCCTTCGGCTTAAAAACTTCTTATACTTGGGTTGGCCACTAACAACTCCACCAATCCTCAGAAGCAGCGTGATGGAGTATGCTCTAAACCTCCGCAATGATGAGAAGAAACTCGTGCTTAGTAGTGAGTCATTAATGGGTTGACGGCAAACAGGTAATTCCAGAAATTACTCGTTTAAACAAACTCTTCAGCTTCATTATATTGGCACAAATTATGTTTAAATCTTGTGGTAATCGCTTGTAACAAAGTTAATAGTTAAGATTTAACAGTAACTAGTCAATATTCAAGTTTGATTGTCCCACTAACTCAGCTCGTAAGGAAGTCGAGCGAAGGCTGTATTAGAAAGGATGACATTATCAGAGCATGCGGTACATTGCGTAAAGTGACTTAAGTAAAAAAAATTAAAGTATACCCATAATTAATAGGATGAAATAAAACAGTTAAATACTGCTTGTCCATGATTTTTTTTATAAAACAAAGTGTTTAAAAAAAAGTTTTCTTCTGTTTGTTCAATTACTTTATTTTTAGATAAAACAGTTAAATAGTTTTTTTTACTGTTTGCCCCTTTTTTGTTATTTAGAAGCTATTGATGATTTATTATTATATTTTTTTTATTAATTTTAATGACACTAGAATGTTTTCTATTTTGAGCCTGGTTTTTGTTGATAATAAGTGATCGACCGAGTTAAGCAATTAAGAGTACAATCAATTGATAGGTACATAGATTTTTTGGTGACCGCAAATATATGTGTTAGTTTTGAGCGTTTCCGTACTTTGAGCATATTTTTTTTTTTCATAATATGGCATTGCCATATAACGCTCAGCCAAAAATAAAAGATCAGGTGAGTAAGGAATGGGAGCATAAATTGTTATGATAGCATAAACTTGTTATTAAACTGAACATTAGAAAAAACAAAATTATTCCTAAGTCATTTTACTCCAAGGCAGCCATCGTAGTTAATCTGTGTGGGCCAGTTTAAAATAGCATAGACAGTAAGCATTGCCTATAGTCTTCCAACAGGTATTTCGCAACATATTATTTGATGGGGTAAATTCTAAATTCAAATTGATGAATTTAAATTTGAAATCATCTTGACAACTATTTAATGAAAGTCTAACGGCAAATGATCTGAATCTGCGCAATAAAAGACAAGAAATGTTGTATAGGGATTACTTTTATACGGTGGAAGATCATAAAAATAGATGTTTTAAAAATCGTAGAGTTATAAAATAGGGAGTCAAGGTATATGAAGAAATTTAAATAGTTTTTGTCCGATTTATTTGAAACTTGAATTTTATTACATTTTTTTTAATTCTTAATAATCAATAAAAAAAATACACACTCATGGCCCCATACTAGGATACCCCGTGTCGTGGACATGGACAACACAGAAAGACATACACACACTCAAACCGAGAACAGAAATTTAAACTCATCATTCAAATTTCTACCTCACTGGGAATCTAACCTGGGACCCTTTGAACGCCTGTTCGGCGTGGTGATCAGCGCCACAGTCGTCACAAAAATAAATTGTATAAAAATCAATGAATTATAAAGATGGCGGATTATCTAATACAACATTGAATCAACTATAGCATACAATATTAAAAAGCTAAGAAAAGCTACTGTTCTTATTACAAGTACTAATTGACCTCTAACCCAGAACTGTGTGGTGAGTCATTCACTGCGCAGGCGCACGGTTTGGCACGGTACATTTCAATACAAAAGTGTTAACAATAATTAAAAATAATTGCATAATAAATATGTAATCATAGGTTGATAGTTTTAATATACCGTTAGGTATTTACATACTTTATTGACCACAGTATAAAAAAATAACCAAGCCAAACCAAAATACACGAAGAGTGGTAGATATTTTAGCCGGATAGAATCCGACAAAAACAATTAATGTGAGTAAAATCTATATACATTGAAAATGTACTCAGATACTGACAAATTGTTCAATATAAAAAATAGCACATTTAATTTACCTGTATTGGTTCAAAGTATTCAATTTCATAATTCATATAATATACCACTTGACAAACATTTTGTTTTTATAATAATTTATTCACGAAAACAGATGTTTAACAACATATACAGATAAAATATTACTTATGGTTTGTATACGTATATCGTATATTGTATAGAATATCTTATATTTGTAAAGCGCCAAATATTATAACCTTTAAAATATCACTCAAATATGATTACCTTGCAATTTAACTTTGTTTCCTTTCCTATCTATCCGCTATTTCATTTCTCCTTGTTCCTTTTTCACTCCTTTCTGTCTATCGTTAATTAAATCCGCCTGTCATTGTTGGGATAAAGGTATGTTTAGAATCTTCCAAATATTTTTGTCTCTTATTATTTTTGATTATTTTGTGTACGCCTCATTGTTTAATAACATTTTATTAATATCTCTCCGATGGGTTGTCTGGAAGGAATCGCTGTAGCGATGGCCGCTTGTTTTGCTTATTGTTCACGTAATTTAACTTTTTGTTATATGGTGTACAAACCATAAAGAGTTATCTATAGTAAGTTATCTATAAAATATGTTAAAACAAGTAAATCATAAAAAACAACTTTATTGAAGTGACAAAAATAAATAAATAAAAAAATATTCGTCCTGCTTTCGTAACATTTCTTAACAATCCTCAGCTGTTACTGCTCGTTGTTGAAATTAAAAAAACACTGAATGTTCAGTGAAACCCATCATAATAATCCTGAAAACTATTTAAATCAGATAAGTCGTTTCTGAGATTAGTGTGCAAACATACATAAAAAAAAAACATCGTTTGGGTTCTCTTGCGTAAAGGCTCTCCATTATGAATTTTTAAATATAGTTGCCATTTACAGCAATCAGTTACAGTTTTATTATATGTATAGATAACTCATTGAGAGTACTACTGACCCCTAGCATAGGGCAATGCTGACTCATTGCGCCGGCGCATGGTAAGCCACTGTACACTTAACTACAAAAGTGTTATAAAAACAACCTTTTACTTATTTTTTGTGACTGAGTGTTGATATTACGTCAACGTAAACTACAATGTCCTTGTGAAGAATATTTTTCTATTGAGTATACCTCAATTGATAGTTAAGATCACAATATTAGACACTTCAAACATCAATAAAAATAAACGCGAGATGTAAATTTCAATGACGTTAGAAATAAGGATAGGAGTTATAAGGAAAATCGAAATATCACTCGGTATTTTTTATGTTACTAAGATGAGCTACATGATAAGTGGTCATTGCCCTTGGACATTAACACCACCACAGGCATCAACGACGCGTTGCTGATCAGGAAGTAAATAATAATAATAAATAAAATAACACCACACACTCATACCTCCACACTAGGATACCCCGTGTCGTGGGTGCCATGGATAACCCAGAAAGACAATTACACACACTGCCTGCCTTCAGCCCATTAATGGCCCACTACTGAGCATGGGTCTCTCATCAACACTGAGGAGGTCTAGAGCATACTCCACCACGCTGCTCCAATGCGGATTGGTGGAGGGGTTAGTGGTTAGTAATTACACACACACACACCCAGAACAGAAATTTATAGTCATCATTCAAATGTCCACCACACCGGAAATCGAATCCCACCCTTCTACCCGCGCTACACGAGTCGTCATATAATATTCTTTACCGTAGAATTTTGCGGCAATTATTATCATTTATCATTCAAAGATAGACTTTTTAAAGAATGTTACGTCTACAATCTAATACACTGATATTTTTGATATTGAAGCTCTATTAGAAAACAATTTATGTAACAGGACTTGACTACTTTTTCTGCTATTAAACGGCAGTTTTGTTAGTTAAGGAATAAAGAATCTAATGTCCTAATTCCTTATTACTTTAGGTGATTTAAATTTACAATGACCAGGGTATGGGTCTTTTCTCTTCTAAATAGATCTAGAGTATACTCGACCACGCTGCTCCAGTGTGGGTTGGTGAAGAATCTGTCTTCTAAGAAGTTGCACAAAAGCAATAACCATTTCAATAAAATTTAATAGACCATAATAAACAATATAGTTATAAAAGAATAACTAACTTGAACAGTTTGCATGACAATTATAACATGTAGTAAAAAGATAGGTTAAAGGTTAATTTAAACATTTTATTTTGACTATAATTATAATAAGTTGTAGAATTTTTGAAAGACAACATTCAAGTAGTTCTTAACATAATGTAATTATTATTTTCAATATTTTTTATCTTTATTTTTATGACACGTTGTGTTACGACGACAAAAATCTATGTGATTTAATTATAAATCTAGATGATTCTTGAATCTACTTAAAAACACACAAGTTTCATCACAATCGATCCAAGTGAATTAATTTTTATCAACATAAAAACATTTTAACTGCACGGAAGCTTTTTCCTCCTCGCAAATATTTAAATGCAAATATAATATTGTAAGTAAAGTTGCTTGAAACTTTTTTATTTCTTGTATTTCATCTTCATAATATTTCTTTTTAATAATGATTACTGTATCAAAGCTTTCATTGTTTTAGATTAGCATATTGGATTCGGTCTAATCCTATCGAAAATTAAAAAAAAACTGTATTCAAATTGAGAACATTCTCATTTAAAATACAAACAATGAAACCTATTTAAAAATTCAACTTCCACACATTGAGGTTTAACAAATAAAAACACGTAGATTGATTCAGATATTAAAGTTATTCAAACATTGCACAAAACATTCTAAAAACTGTTCGGTTCTCGATCGATTGATTTTAAATCGGTTCTCGTCTAAAATAAAAACGCGGACGAGCGAAGCTACTTTCTGACATGAATGTAATAAACTTTTCGTTGCGTTAGTACGCCCGCCTACATAGAGGCCTCCGCGGCGCCTGCTGGTCGCTTCCTAACAATAATTAAACTATGTAGGTCGCATGGACGCCCACAAAGACTGACGTTATATCCACCACCAATCCACTCTGACCCACCACCCCCCTCTCCCACACCTAACCACCACACAAAGAGCGGAAGGAAAACCAATTGCAAGGCTCTTACAATACTGGCCGACTGGCCTCAACGCTGTTCTTATTCAATTCTAGTATGTAGTGATGAATTGGCGAATCCCGGAGTCGGTTAAAAGCGAATTCCAATCAGTTTAAAAAAGGAACGCGAGAGCCGTTCGGAAACACGATTCGCAAAAGGCGTTCCTTTTTTCTATTTCCAGATTCTACGAATGCATTCGTTTTTATATGTTTTTTTTTATTTATTTTAAAGCCACGTCCAACACGAGTTGAAAAAGCAGAGATTAACGTTTCGAAATATTATCTTTTTGTTAACTCGAAAGTCGAGTAAGAAGCGTAACAAAGGATCGAGTGCGCTCGGAGAGGCCGTCAAATGAAATCTCATCGAAATAATAGCAAGCCTCGAGAAATGACAAATGTGTAGCTTGACGACAGCCATTTATCATATTCCGTATTAAAGATGACACGGCGCATACTGATTTAACAGTCTTTTTTGCTGTAATAAATGATTTCAAGAGTAATAAATGGTTTAGCTGTGATTTATCTGTAGCAGAACAGACTTCTTTTGTTCTTACCTTTACTGTGTATGTTAATTCATGTTTAAACTAATAAATAAAACATTTTATCTAGGGCAATAAAAATACTCGTTTTTTTATTTTTAATGACGCGAATTTTGAATATTTGTGTCAAAGCAAAAATAAATACAGATTGATTAGTTAACGGAGAGTGACATTTTTTTTTTACAATAACAAAATGCTGTTTCTCAAGCTCGCTACATGATTTTATTTCGAAACCGCAAAAGACAATAACGAACCGTAAAATATAAACCGCAGTTTCCATAATTTTTTTATTAAAAAAAGTAAGAATAAAAACCGAACAAACTAAAGTCGTATCCTTAAAATAAAAATAAACTTACTTCCAAAGTCCTTGGCAGCCACAAAAAAAATATCACAGAACAGAAACACCAAATACGTATTACGCGTGCGTCATCTGCAACGCTGCGACACAACCATCCCCGACTGCGGGCGGAAAGGTACTGATCTAATTCCAAACGTATATGTACCGCTGTGAAAGTGACGTAATCGCGGCCATATTGCCCCGCACCCCTCCATCGCGTCTTCCGTTCGCTGCAAAAATGTAATATTTAATCAATTTCAGAGTTGAAGGCTTCTGAAGCTTTATAGGTTATTTCGTGTCGCGCGTTAAGTTTTCCGAGAGCCGAGGACTTAGTTTAATAAAGTATTCATGTTGTGCTGTAACACTTTTATTGTTGTAGCAATAATTATTGGAAAATACGTAATGGAAAATACAGATATCAAATTTACTTCTATAAAAGATATAAATGAAAAATAATTGTAGAAGATTTGGTATTGTATAAAATACGTATAATTTATTATTGGAGCGGTCTAAACATTAATTCCTTGTCGACCTCTTATAAAAGGTCATGAGCTTAACCCCAAAACTTAGAGCTTTGGCTAAAGACTAATAGCAATATTATTATTAAATCGCATTAATGATCTTAATTATCTTGGCTTCACTGCCTGCCTAGCTTTTTAATTGAGTCATCCACCGAAGTAACTCTGCTGTTATATATTAAACGTTTTATAAGATTTGTATAATGTTACTGAGGTTGATCTAGTTGTTTTAGACTTTAGTGAGCTATATGTTACTAAAACAAAATAAATAATTTGACTTGACTTTGAATTTTCTGCTTTGAACTTTGAAAAACGGATTGGTGTTCCATTACTGGATAAAAAGGACATACGAATTTGTATGTTTCAGGTTGATAATCCTGAATAACCCATAGGGGTACAGTTCATAGTTTCCTTCATCAACGCTTGTGATAATTTGAAAACTAGTTGGAAGAGGATTAATTCTACATAAAGTTCTTTCATTATGTGATAAGTGTATCGTTAATGAACAATTCTTACGCTCTTTTATAATAACCTCAACAGATTACCTAATTAAATCTACCTCTTTCACATTATATTGTTTTCTATCAATTGCTAGCGGCGGTGCTTATGTATGTTGAATAGTGATGGAATTTGTTGAAGTCTTCATTTTATAAGTAAATTTAAACCTAAATTTTGCATATTGAACGCAAAGACCTGCTAGTAATTATTGGTGATTTTAATTAACCACTTGTCAAAGGAGTATTTCTCATAGCGAAAATATTTTTCGGAGTGGCTCGAAGGACCGACCTGTGGTTTTTCGAATCGGTAATTGAAGATGAGGCTGATTAAATTACTGATATGAATAGATCATTATGTTGGGGGATCAGTCGAATCAACCGCTATTGTTGGTAAAACACGGATGCTTTATTCCATTGCTATCGATGTTATTCAGTAGATTCATAACAAATAAAACAATCGAAAACCAATTTTATATTAAGGTAAGTAGGATATTTTTTAATGTTACGGAAATTCTAGTGAGGCTTCAGGGGTAAGAGTGAAGGTAAATGATAAATTGAAATCATTTATTTCAAGTTAGTATTTCTAAATTTGATATAAAATACATTTATGAACGTCGAATATTTTGCATCTACCGTTGTTTCGGTAAAAATACTAAACAGCATATTATACTTTAAAATCTGCTATCAAAACTATGCACACACACAAACACGCATGCACACGCCGAACACACACACACACACACACAAACACACACGCGGACACACACACAATCGGACGTGCACATACACAAACGGCACCGATACGCACACATATAAAGATCTATCGAGAGTGAATAAGGGTGAATGAATACTTTGCTGCAATTGGCTTAATGACCGACGAACCTCTTCTCATCACGGAAAAGGCTTACAATAAATTTCTGCTTCTGATCGTATGATAAGACCAGCCCAAAAGTCGAAAGGTTTACAGGTAGGTTTTGGTGGGTCAGCTACATTTTTCTTTCATTCTGTAATTGTTTCCGTCCTATCTCGGTCTACACTTACTTACATCTAGGTACATTTTTAACAAACCTCTTACATCTAGGTACATTTTTAACAGACGTCATAATAAAGGGGGGTCTCAATTGGACTCTTTTTTAATGTGTTGCCCTCAACCTATAATGGTCCACTACTGAGCACGGGTCTTTCCTCATCCCTGAGGAGGTCTAGAACATACTCCATCACTGCTCCAGGATCGGAAAGCTGGTTGACAAATGAACGTATCTGGTGAGTAGTTGACTTTTTTAATGCGTTAATTGACTTCAACTACGGTGATGTTTTCATTTTGAAGTCGGTTTATATTTGTGGCAAAAGATTATGGAGTACCTTTGACCTATCTGTCTGTGCCATTTGCATAGCTAACTACGGACGTGGAACC
>DWJN01003172.1:0-14013 GCA_018248895.1 Carystus phorcus | reverse complement strand
GCGGGTACTCACGATCTCTGTATTATTTTTATTGTTTTACCGATATTTCGACCCAGTTACATGGATCGTGGTCACGGTGAGACTGCAGTGGCGGGGAGAAACTATTGACAGCTGACACTTGCCATACACTAATGATAGATAAGCCTAAGAATACAGAGATCGTGAGTACCCGCTATAATTAAAAACGATGTTACATTATTTCTATGTTTATTCTCAGTTGCATTTTACTGTGCAATTTGTTAAAAAATTACCTGTACCCAGTCAAAAATTTACTACAAAAGACATCAATACCTACCATTCTACCATCCATCTACCATTTCAGAGTCCATTGATTTGTGTACCTATATATTCTACGCTAGATGTCACGACTTGATCTTTAATAAGTTTACGAACATCAAATTATCTTTCTGTATTCTGTGGTACTCACAGACGGTAGGTACTGTCTGTATGACGTACTGACGGTACTTAAATAATGTATTTAAATCCTCAGAGGTCATTCAGATTTAATCAAAATATACGAAAACCTCCAAGGTAATAAGTTCTTAATCTCACTATTTATTAGTCAATTTAATAGTTTAATAATAAAAGAGTTGTTTTTATCTAATGTACTCGATTTTTTACTTGATTTTAAAAGTAAATTCAAATTGAGACAGCCATTAATATAGTAAATTTTTTTTTGTTGCTCCATCCCAGGACTGGCACGGTATAGTGGCGCTGTGTTTAGTAGCGGTACCGTGATAGTCTTATAGAATAATAGTCGCGGTAGTATAAACTACCCAGTTTTTTAGTCGCGGTAGATCCTAGAGCTGATATTTAAACACGTGCGATGCTCGAGCTTGCTATGTGTACGGAGCTTGTGTTTTCAGTATTTTGTGATGAATATTAGTAAAACTATAATTCACAGGTAGGTGAATGGTTGATTGTAATCGGATTCCAAACGATATTTATACATTATAATAATAACTTACACTGTGGTCACGTTTGACTTGACCATAGATTATAGTTTTGTTTGAAAAAAAAAGTGACATGATAACAAACATGGCGTGCTAGTAAAGCGTCGTCGAAAACTGTTTACAAGTGACGTTAGATTTGTCGGTTTGATCCGAATTGGGTGGTTCGGGAGTCCGCGCAGCATGCGGGTGGCAGCGGGGCGGAGGCTCGATGCGGCGCGCGCGAGGTAGCGTGCGGCGGGGCTCGAGCGGCGCGCAGCTCGCGGGAGGGGCCGCGGCGAGCGCGCTCGGCAGCGGAGGCGGCGGGTGATATGCAAGCGGCGCCGGCGCGCTACGTGTCCGCGAGCGAGCTGTACTCGACCGACGAGGTGGAGCTGCTGTTGGAGGAGATCCGGGAGCTGGAGCCGCGCAGCTGCCGCGGCGAAGACGTGCAGGACTTCGAGATCGCGGGCAGCGGGCGTGCGGGCGCGGGCGGGCGCTCCCCGGCTGGCACAGAGCTCACGGAGCGCTCGTGGGACTCGCACGCGCATTATTCGCGCGCGCCGCCACCGCGCCCGCAGGCGCTCGCCCCGCTCTACTGCCACCTCACGTATCTTCTCTCGCCAACCGGCGCCTTGACTTTATTACTAGTGGTGAGTTGCCTTTAAACAGACATAGTCCTATTGATGCCATGTGAAATATATTTACAGAATAGAATGATGTGGTAATAATCTTAGATGTGGGTATTAAGCCGTAAGTTGACTAAAGGGAAGTGATCTAGAATTACTAGTAGTAAAAAGAATGTAACACAACAACATGTAACTTTAAGTTAGTTTATAGTAGTCACCAAAAACTATACAGTTGTATGACCCTCGTCACATATTGTAATTGCTAACACGGCATGATACCGACCACGGATGACTATTGACTATGATATTAGTGATTAATACAGTTAATCATTGGCAGGGTCTATGTAATGAGATAAGTTTTGTTCAGCAATATTATTTTCATGAGACCTTAACAGTAACACTATATGAATGGTTTAACAACAATTGTACCTTTATGATTATCTTAATTTGTACAATTGTTGACATTGTGCAACTGGTTAGGTTTGTGCAAGATTGCTTGTATATTTTATACCAACTCAACCTGCTGTGCCTTGCTTTCTACTCACCAACCATGTGTCTGATCAATATATTTTTGGTACCAAAACCTTTCTCGGATTATTCTGAACAAAGTTGCTAAAGACAGTGCTCTCACCTATCATTTCAGAATCCATAAAGGACAAATAAAGAAACAAGGAAACAAACTTTGATTTAAATATGTATATGGATTGATAATTAATATTATACCTTTTTGCAATCAAAATAAAAATGTCTAATTTGTGGATGTATATGCATTTCACCTATTGATCATTCTACTTTTTAACCAACTCTATTTAAAGTTGGAGAAAGGAAAGAGGAGGTTCTCAATTTGTTTGTATTTATTTCATGTGTTAGTTAATAACTTTTTACTTGTTGTGCAGATTTGGATGATTCTTTTTTTATTCCAAGTCATGTGCTCCTACATATTTGAGCAACATCTGACAAATAGTCTTTGAGTTATTGCTAATAATGCTCATTTACTTGATGTAAATGACTTCAGAATTAGAATATTTAATTGAGGTCAGGTTTTTTCTTTTGTCCATTAGTAAAGCGATTATTGTCACCAAGCATAGCTATGAGAAGTAATTAAAGATATGGCGTTGACATTAAAATCTATGTTTTAACCTCCATAAAGGTATAATATCACCATCTCCATATTCTGTAAGCACCTCACAACTATTAGAATATTGTAACAGCAATTATTATATATTTTTTCTCTATGGCTGGCAATGCAAGGGTGATACTTTTGGTGCTGATGTCCATCTGCAATATTGAAAATTTGGGCTACTTACATACATAAAATACTTTTTTAATATAATAATGTTAATAATCTACTAATCATTAAAAATTTTAAGCACCCTTTGTCATTAATTGAATGTTCTTCATTGACATTGATATAAGTAGGACTGTTATGGTGGCTTTTCATCAATATCTGAATGGTATAGAATGACTAATAATCATCCAAGTACCTATAAGTAGTTCATTATCATTTTGACTTCAGAGTACATAACAATATTTGGATATTAACATTTACATCATATTTTAAATCCTTAATCTTAGGAACTTTGATTCAAAAGTGTTTTTTTTTAACTTTAAAGGTGTAATAATGACCTAACCATTCCAAAAGTCAACATACTGCATAGTGAAATAGTGAAATACTTGTAATGGGTCTGTTGGAATATTTACTTAACAATTCAATATGTATAGAAGTAAAGGTAAAAAAAGATTACCTTACTCAGTTCCATAAGCCAATAAACTATACTAAAGTAAACTATTATAGGCTTATACTTAAACAATACTTAGGTCACTTTATTAGATTTGTCTCAAATAGGTATTTGTATGTTTGCTGTCACTAGAGTATTTGTGATTGGGGAGTTTTTTCACCTAACTGTAGGGTATTAAAAAGTTATTATTAGCAGACAAGCAAGCAAACCAGCCAACTGATGGTAAGTGGTCACCTTTGCCCACGGATATCACTAACACTCAAGGCAAGGAGTAGCCTGACCAACATACAAGAGTCAATAAAGACAGTCAGATATAGTACAGAAGCTCTCGGCTGGACCACAACAATTTGTTTGTCTGTGGACTCAAACAATTTGTGCAAGGCAAGACAATTGTTGACAATTGATTTGTTTAAAATAATACTACAAAACACATAGGTTTTGTGGTTTTAAGATATTGGTTTTTCCCTTTGATAATTTTTGAAAGACCTTTCGGAAAGTAAAATAGGGTATACATAAATTAATGTTACTGATCTCTGTAGTTATGATAAAACGGTCTCTTGATCATATTCCAACTCAAACTTTAGTCTCCTAGAAGAAAAGTTTATAGGAGTTGCTTGAAATACCCATATTACGTCCAGATCCCGCCCATAACAGAAGATGAGCGCTACTTCGCTTGCACTACGTTGACAATGACCTATATGTTATCTAGAGCACTATTTATTGTATCTTTGTTAAAGTGTTCTCAAATGTCATGTTGGCGTTCTCTCTTAAACGGAACAGATGGAGAGAGTGACCACTTGGGTGAAGTGCTATCTTTTGTCTCGCTCAAGGTCGGCCGTCACGTTCCACGGCTACTGAACACTTAACGCTCCATCGTGATTTTAAACGATAGCTCATAATGTATTGTTCAGGGCTATTCTAATTTATTTAGCAGCGCCTTATCTCACTCGTAAGTAATTTGACACTGAAATTTAATTGCTTTTTAAAATGCGCCTAATTTTGGATTCGGTGGAATCAACGGAGGCGGCTGAGTTGAGTTATGTGGAAGATGTTATTTTCCACCTTAAATCGTTTGCGGTACACACGTTGTAATTTAGGTGTAATGAAAATCTTGTCATGCCGCTCATTACGTTAGTTGAACGTGTCAGTTAGCCGACCCATGTTTTAAAATATTCCCACAATTATGGCCTTCGGCGATCGATTGCTTTACCCTTCGCGAAGTAGGGATCCGCTCCGGAAACGTGAAAGTCTTAAGCGTGTCAACTGGTAGTTAATGGTTTCGTTTGCGCGGCGTGGTTTGCAGACATGCGCCGCTTGTACGTGCGGGTGCGCATGGGCGGCGGCGGGATTGCACGCAGCGAGCGCGTTGCGGCCGCTGCTGTTCGGCGCGCTGTCATCGCTGCTGCTACACGGGCTGTTGCTGCTGCTGCGCATCTCGCGGCTGCACCGCCTCATGCCGCTGCATTGGGACCGAATAGTGAGTGCCCACCATTTTCTAGTACGAGACTAATTCTCTATGAGTAGGCCACGTCGACAGTGATCAAAAAAGGAATTTCTCGTAGGTTACATATACATATGTATATTAGCATTTGTGGTATTAGTACGCCCATCATAAGATTGTAATGTGACACGAATTAAACGAGTGTAAAGCCACGATATGATAGGATAGCTTACATCTCAATTTATGGTCGCAATATTATTTAATCGCGAATTACTTGTTTAATAGATTGTAAGATTACAAAGGATTAGTTCCATAAGATTCTAACAGATGGCAGTGTAAGGTAATGAATTGGTTAAATTGAGTATGTAAACTTTAGTCACAGCACCGCGTGGCGGGGTCTACTAGTATTATATATGTATATAGTATCACGTGAACGGGATGAGCATGTTTACGTGAGTGGTGTGTAATGCGAGAGGTGTCCGGCAGGGTGGGTGCGCGGCGGCGTGGAGCGCGGGCTGGCTGGTGGCCGGCGCCGCCCGGCTGCTGGCCGCGCTGCTGCCGCTGCCGCCCCGCGCGCCGCCGCACCCCGCGCGCCTTCTGTTCGCCGCCACGGTATGACACTCTACTCATTTACATAATTACCACGTCCATTCTACCGCCGAACGAGTCCTCCACGTATTACTGTGGAACATGGCACTTTTAAGGATGAATGGTTTTGCTTCCTTATTCATCCCACGGAGAATTGAATAGCTTTTCACGTTGGTGGTCAGTGGAACTTGGAAGACATGAAGTTAAACATGCTATAGGCCCCTCCCAGTGTCCCAATGTCCCACCCTATAGTCTGCCCCAATACGACCAAAAACATTTGAGCTCCGCTGGGCTGTGGGCCGTACAGTTTAGGTATTCGTGCGTAGTAGGGTACTATACCCGCCAGTTTGACTGGTCTTTTTAGCCGGCAACATAAGCGAGTTGTCTCCTCGGTGTTTAGCTGTTGTTATAAAAACCCTCTTATTAAGATAGATATAGCACACGCTGGAAGACTGCCTAGCGTGGCGGGCAGAGCGGCGGATCCTGATGCTGAAAGTGGGGTCCGAACTTTCACCACCAAGTCGTCCACAAAGTGCCGAAGAAGGCCCTGCGGGGGCGTTTTAATGCGTACTTAAAAAATCCCACATAACCGTGTGTCCTCCCACGGCATAGGGACAAAAAAAGTGCAGTACTGTAGCGTTAGAGATGTAAAATCCAAAAGTTTTAGATTGATTGAGATTGATGTCATAGGATTATAATAAAAAATCTGCAGCATTTTGAACCTCCTGATTTCGGTAAAAGTGTCTGTCTCATCACTTCGTTGCTCGCTGCAAAATATTATTTTGAAGTCAGTAGACATTAGTAGTGCAGGGTATCTTCTACGTTGCACGAAGTTGTATTTTTTAACCCTACGATATAATATTAACCACCTGACTTCTCGACCTGCGGCCACATGCGATCTACATTTAAAAGTACGTGCGGTGTGCGTATAGTCTGGGACAAACAATTATTTTCAAAGACATCTTTTTCCTTTCCAGGGCCTAGGGTTGTGTGGAGCGTGCGTATCGTGCGGACTGCTCGCGATCGCGCTGCGCGGAGGATGCGCGCGGCGCGGTTCGAGCGGGCGCCGGTCGCCGCGCGCCGCCTACCGCGCCGTGCCCTCCGCCCCCTCCGCGCCCTCCACCTCGCGCGACCATCCCTTATAGTGGCCGGCGCCGGCCGACCCCGCCCCTTCGCCGCAGCGCCGGCGCGCCGCACGGCTCGACAGCAGCGCACGACCAGGGACCTCCGCGCGCCCCGCGAGCCCCGCGCACCCCACGCGCACCACAGATGAACTCCGCCGACGAAACTGTTTTAGACCTGACTCCATTCGTTTGAATGACGCGGTGGATGGGAGCGAAGCAGATGGACCTGTGGACCTTGGACGGCGCCGCTCGCTGTTGGCTCCGTGAGGTTCAAGTCACGGCAGCAGATATTCTTTGTAGGTGAAGTTGAAGCTGTGACAAGTTTTTATCGCACCGTTTTGATGTTTCTGGGGTAAGGAGCGAGGAATGAAATATAAATGAAATCTGCTTGTAAACGGGACGCAGCAGCACACAGTGGGATGAGTGCAGTGTGAGTGTGGAGGCGGAGTCGACGTGTCGGGGGCGGTGCGCGGGCCGCGGGGACGGCCGTGTCTGTCTGTGTGTCTGTGTGTGCGGTGCGACTGTGGAACTCAACCGTTGAGAAGGCGCGCGGAAGTGATGTTGCTAATAGTAGAGGAGCCTTGTATCCTGTAGCGAGAATGAAATAATGTGGGCATTTTGGATAATGTGTTCATAACGTTGCATAGGTTTTTTACATTCACATATTGATCGAAATAGTGAAGTTGTACTTTAATCGACACATATACACAGGGTAGCCGCACCCTTTTACAATAAAAACTTCATTTTATTACTTTTTGAAATTTGCAATCGCTACGTACATATGTTTAATATAGAACGGGGCACCTAGTCGACTATTATATTTGATAATGCAATTTTTGACTACATGTAATTTCTAAAAGTGATAAAGCAAAGTTCAAAAGATTCTTCCACAAGTTAAGTGTGCACTTGTCTCGGGCGGGCCGCCGCGCCGTTGGATAGGGCGTGTAGCGGACGACACCGCGCCAGCTGTCACGACGTTTCATATCTCAGCGAGTCGACCCGTCGTGTGTACTCGGTGTACTTCAGAGTGTGCATTTTACAATCTGGAATTGATAAATTTTACTTATATATCTAGTGAAGCCCCAACGTCGATCGACATACCCCGACCCGATCCCACACATTGTGTTTAAGTTAGTTTGGTTTATGTGGTAGCGGTCACGTTCACAGGGACGAGGGGATGGTGGCGGCGTGCAGCGGCCGACGACGTGGGCACGGATTGTTTTACTGGAGGAGGACGTATATTGACGTGGAGTAGTCGCGCCGCGCCCTCGCCTCTTGTAAATGTGATCTCTACAACTTTATTGTGTTACGTTTTACTCAAGTCTGATTTTGATGCTAGTCCATTTAGTGTCGTAAGTGATTATTTGTAATGTAATGAGCAAACTTCTCTAGTAGTTCTTTGCACAAATACTTATTATTAGGTCGTTGCATTAATTACGTGATCGTTTGTTATCTTGATTCGTGTGAAGGTTATTGTCCGTTTCTATTACTTGTGAGTGTCCAAGCGTTTTGTCCTCGTTTCTCGTTCGTCCACAACCTACATGTTTCGGGTATCTTATATACAAGTAATAACGTTATTATATACAAATATACGCAAAGGGTAATTTTTACTTGTAAGCGAATGGTTTACCGTGTTATATGTAACAGTCGTCGTATAGAGGAGAGCACCGTTATACGTCTGTATGTAATATGTATCGGACGGTCGGCCGCCGCCCGCCCCGGGCCGCGGCTGCGAGTCGATCGCCTCTACCCTTATTTCGTATTTATTTAACCGTGAAGCTTGTACTGGATCAAATCGTTTGCATAATACAGTCTTTCGTAAGTAACGTCTAGATAGAGGTAAGAAGAAAACGTACAATGTACCGAGTGAGGAAGGATCGTTGGAGGAAATCATTTTGTACTGTCAGATCTGTAGCCCCGCCTCGCCCCGGCCGCAGCCCCCGCCGGGACGATACTCGACACCTGCTTTGTTTTAGTGTAATGTCATACATATCACCATGTCGGCATGCGGTGTGCCATCTGCTTACACACGTTTGATACTTTCTCGTTATCACTCCTACGAGCACCACCTCGCGCTCCGAGTTAACTGTACATGCGCCCTGTACCGCCGCTGTCGGCTTAAAATCCATCATTAATCCTTAATGGGTGTGTGTAGGACATAAGCCCAAGAGAGGACTTTGTGAGTTAGTCGAGTGTTGCAGATTACCGTTTGCGGGACACCCTGCGCCTTGTTCAGTAATTGAACTGTAGTTGTTTTAAAAAAGTCTTTTCATTAAAATAAACCTTGTTTATTTTCTATAAAAAAATCCAGTAGCTCATCACGTAGCCAGGTAACTTAATATTGAGCATCGCGACCTCCCCCCAATACTACGTGTGTAGTGATCACAGGTGGACCCTCAAATACCGCCTATCTCCGTCGACGTAGCTGCTGGCCGGGACAGTAGTCTCGGACCCATCGTCGACTGTTTGGACGTTGTTCTAGAGTTGCTGCATGCTCATTTAGTTTACAAATCTATTCGATTGAACTCACTTAATGTGAGTATGATGTGGTCGTCTGTCTGTGAATTATTCGTTAGTCATCGCGTGCTCCCAACGTGCTGGGGCCGCGGCTGGAGGGGGAGGCGGGGTTAAAGATACATTATGTAGCTTTGTGTGTTACCAACTAAGCGTCCTATTGTTTACGTATTACGTGATCTGTTCCATGAGGTGATTATTGTGTACGATCTCGCTACAGACGTGCGAGTCATTTTTACTTTTAGATTTTAATGATAATACATATATGGTTTTATACAGACTGTGGTTGTTATTTCATTTATACTGCCAGACCCGCCACCGACACTTGTCTACTTATTTCTAAGACTTAGAGATTGTCGGGCTGCTACAACATTAATTGTTAACAAGGTCCGAATGGGGTTGCCGAAGTTTTTGGTCTGTTCGCAAATATGCATACTTCCATGCACAGATCGAATGGAAGCAGCACCCGGTTATCGCTGCAGCCGACGTTCTCTACTCGATACCCCGAACGGATTGCGATTAATTACAATAAGATACTCGTAACTCTTTTACACATTATAATATGTATAAAAAAAATATCTACGACCGATAGGTGGGCACTCTCAAATTTCGGAATATTCCGAACACCCAGCATTTCATTGGTCGTTATTCCGCGTGTTGTACCGGCAGAGGTGACTAGTATTGGAAACACGCCATACAATATGGTACTTTTAACATCCTTTTTTAAGTGTATATGTGGTCCACTTAAAGTGGGAATGAAAAATTTATGGCAAAGTACGGAATTGAAAAACAAACAATGTAGTAGTTAATTACTTGTAAACGTAAACTATGATGATTGATCAATATTTTGTAATCGTTGTCGATATAGAGATGTGGAAGATAGCGACGTAAACGTGACAGTGATTGTGTGATACGGTTACGACGATAACGGGCACCGACCAGCGGACACCTTGTAGGCTTCGTACAAAGCCACGATTTGACACTCGGGATCCCACTATCGGACCATATTGATGGAATCTTAGTCGATTTAAAGATTAAATTAATCAATGTTTGGGATTATTAATGAATAGCCCGATAAGGTCGATTTTATCTTTCTATAATTTATCAAGTATGAACTCGGTTAGTACGTTTCTCGGATAACATCGCGAGCGGCTACCGAGTTGCGGGCGGTGGAGGGTTGAAGTAAACTATTCTCGGAAATTGGTGTCCAAATAGTAATGGATCGCGCGAGGTCCGATGGTGCCGCAGCCGAGGCCCCGGGCGCCCCGCCCGGCCCCGAGACGGACGCGGCCGTCCTGCGGCGCTACTACAGCGAGCGGGACTTCATGACGAGCCCCGAGGGAGTCATGAAGCTAGTCTCCGTTGTACGTACCGAGTAATACAGACCATCTTTCCTTCCATACAACGGTTGACAATTTACAATCAAGAAACAATGGCCCCGGAAGAAGCGGCATCCTTATTTCCTTTGAAAATTTCGAGCATAGCTATAAAGGCCTCCTGTTTAACTACCATCACCTTTTCTTCCAAGCGTCATGATTAGTGAAAAGTGATGGATCTCTTGAAAGCCGTTTGCATTTAATTACATATTTGAGGAGGCGAGTGCGCGGCGCGCTAGGCGCTAGGGGCTCCGCTAACTGAGAAATCCGTCGCAGATGTTGTGCATCGTGTCGTCGGTCCTGCTGCTGAGCAGCACGTGCGCGGGCGCGGGGCTGCGGCTGGCGGGCGCCGCGCTGGAGCTGGCGGCCGCGGCCGCGCTCGCCGCCCTCAGCGCCGCGCGGCTGCTGCACCTCGCCGAGTACGCGCCGATGGGTTACTTGATCGCTGTGAGTGCGATATCTATACCATCTTCGTACATACTGACTGGCAAACGTGCCGTGTGCCACCAACGGTAAATACTTCCCTTCGCACGTGGAAATGGCAGCATCGGTAGCATCATTTTTTAATCTTTAAGGCGGGCAATGGATCTTTGGGAGTGTTCAACTACAGAGTGCAGATTTCAGAATGAATTGGACCGGGTCATCAAATGTACACCTGGGTCCGGTTATCGTACCTAGGTTAACCGACATTTAAATACCACGAGACGCCAGCTGCAACTGACCTAAACGTAGGACAATAATATTTTGGAAATTCCTAATATTTCAAAAAATTGTAACAGTCGAAAATTGAATACCATGACCGAGTTGGATAGCCAGTGTAGGATTGTGTGTAGGTACTGTGAGTTGTATCGTGAGGTGAGCGGAGCGCCTGTCCGTGTGTCGCAGGAGCTGGTGGTGTCGGCGGCGGCGGGCGTCCTGGTGCTGGTGACGGCCGCGCTGGGGCTGTCGCAGTGCGCCGCGCGCCGCGCCGCCGACTACGTTCACGGGGTGCTCGCTTACTATTATTTAATGTCTACCTTGTGCAGGGAACTAGGGAAGTTCCGAAAGAGTTCAACGTTTCTGCTTAGAAGATATTTTGTGTTTGATGTTCCTTGGAAGTATAATGGTTCTGTTATCAATATGACATGGAAGTCATCGACCAAATAAGTTTGTAAGTGCACGTTTATCACTTTGAACATCGGTCTAGATCTTCACTTTCACCCGAGTTGTGTCTGTGCTTATCCTGGGTTTAAAAAAGTTTGGAGAATTCAAAATCTCAAATAGGTTTTTTCAATACATATTTATTTTTATTCGATCTATCTTTCGGAAGCTTAAGACCATTGAATAGACTAAGTTGGTATGTAAAATAATAATGTAAGTATAATGTAGTGTAATAAGATAGGCGTAAAAATGAAAATAAAGCGCCCGATGAAGAATGGATAGAAATGTTTAGGGGCCGTTAGCGACAGAAGCCATCCTTGGCTGTAGGGCCCCACGTAGGGATTATATTACAATATTAATATTAACCGACGGAATCCAGATTCCCAGCCGGGGAAACCGATATGTGTGATATATAAATATTCATTCCCGGATATTACAAAACGTGGACTAGCAAAGTATCGGTTTAAAATTCTATTAGACCAAGTAAAATAAACCTTGGCTTAAAGTGTAGTATGAAAGATAAACCCTTACTTGATAATCGTTGTTTAGACCTAATTTTGTAATAAGGCGGTTAGAGTTAGTGAGAGTTTTGTTACATGTGCAGGCAGTGGGGCTGACGAGCGCGGCGCTGGTGACGGGCAGCGCGGTCATCACGTACGCGGCCGTGTCGCGCCGCTGGGACGGGCCGCACCGCGCCGCCGCGCCGCGCCGGCCGCACGCCGCCGAGCACGACGTCTGATGGAGCGCTCCGAGCTCGCGAATCTACCGATTCAGTCACCGGTCACCAGTGGCAGGGGCACCACGCCACTCTTAGAATTCGGAGGTGTTCACTATATACTGGTCAAACTTGTTTTCTTTTATGTTAATGTCTACAATTACGCAAATGTGCCACCCGACTGTTACTGGACACCGTGGCCCACAGACTTCAATAATGCCAGAGACCATTGATGTTGTGCCAGTCAAGATACATTAAAATACTGATTATAAAATCTTCCAAGTGAAAATGCGTTGGCCTTAAGCAAGATTAATGTATTCAATCATGCCCTATTTTATTCTATGACGTCACATCAATGTAGATCTATGAGACTAAATTCAAGCTAACTCTCATTTGAATTATGTAATTTAAACCGTGGCCAATGTTGCCATGTTCTGTAATGTATGTGATATGGTCATGATCCCTAAGTAGCGGTCTTGTGATGAGTAGATGTTTTACGATCAAGAAAAGTGTGCCCATGTGAAATAAAATTTATAATTAGATAACTACTTAATATAATTATGAGTTTTTGTTAATGTAAATAAAATATATTTTACAATACCAACACCATTTGTAAATTTCTTTTCACCACTAACTGCTAGGGTTTTAATGTTCTAAAATACTGTTCCACTGATTCTAACATACTCTCGGCCTTGGGTTTCGCAGCTACACCCGCTATTTCAACTCCAAGATTCACAATTTTATGTGCAGTGGAGTTTCCGATAGCAAAGTGAGGCACTGTAGAAAGTTTGTTGTTAAATGTCTGCAACTGCCGGTAAATGTATTCACATCCAGATGGGCTGAAGAATACCATGCAGCATGGATTCACAGAGTCATTCAGTTCCATTAAATTTGTTCGCAAGGCTTCATTCTCCTTTGTTTCATACACAGTTATAGAGTCAACCGTAATTCCTTTAGCGTCCAGAATGCTAGGCAGCGTCTCGGACCTTAAGTTGCCGCAGGGGAATAGGAATTTTGACGTGGCCAAGTTTTCATTAGCAATTAATGTAGCTAAGGTCTCGGCATTTCCTGCGGTTGCGCCGAGTGCTTCTAGACCGAGTAACAGCTTAGTTTTGTGGCTACTAGTTTCACCCACCGTGTAAGTTCGTTTCGTGTTCCATATGACGAATTTTGAGGGCGTCCAACACTTGGAGACGGCCTCGATGGCGCGCGGACTCGTCAGTATTAAACCATCGTAGTCGTCGAGTTGCAGCTTCTCCCCGAGCTCTTGCAGGTTTATAAACTCGAACTGTAGCGGTTCTACGAATATAACTTCATAGTTTTGGTCAGTGAACACTTTTTCGTAATCTTCCGAAACAGATTTGAACAGAACCACTTTCTTCATGGTTTACTATCTCGCGTCAGGAACTACATTAATTGCGTGATTTTTATTCCGCTGTTCACAAGGTTGACCCTGAAAAGACAGGAAATTGAGTGAATAATGCCAGACGTTGAATTTTTAATGAGCTTACTACGTTCTACAAATAAACTCAATTTGTATAAAACACTGACAGAGCTTTATAACACGTTTGTTACGTTAAATTACCTTGCTTAATTACAATTAGATCTGTTATAAAATCATGTTATGAGATAACTATTAACTAAATGGAAAATATTGCGATTTTTTGCTCATTTGAAAATGACATTGACAATATTTTGTTTTGTTTGTTGATTGACATCAAATTTCGTTGTATTTCAATTATATTTGACATGTGACACTGACAACTCAATGTTGGACAGATTTTGGCGGTTAGATTGGCTGAACTAGTCCATAAATAT
>DWJN01003171.1:0-14013 GCA_018248895.1 Carystus phorcus | reverse complement strand
GGTATAATACATTATATTATTTCCAGTAAATGTTTTGAACAGAGTTAATTGAATACTCTATAGGACGATATTTTACTATGTTTAAAGTAGATTCTCATTGCTTTCTCAGGTTTAAGAATTTTAGAAATACTTGAGTGGTTATATTTTTATTAACACGCTTTCCAAACGTCGCGTTGTAACTACGTAATACAATCTAAGAACCACTTTTACCCACTTCTCGTGGTAGCTTCAGGAAAATGATTAGGTTAGATAAAAATACTACAAGAGGCTACCAGCGAGTTGATCTGATGATACTTACTAAAATCGTCGAATTGCAGCTCGTCAGATTATCTCTACAACTCTATTGCTCTCGATTAGGCTGAAATTTCAGCGCAATTTATTGATGTTAATTGTTTCCTAATTTAATTGCAGGATTTCTTATAAAAATAACTATTAATAACACATAAATAAAACAATATACATGTATCATACGTGCGCTAATTATTTTTTAATATATATTATATCTCGCATATACATCTGTCTTGTTCAGTATTCAAACCCAGGACCACTTACTTCACACCCAACGTCATTACCAAATAAGCTACGGGGTCGTCCTTAAATTGTCTTTTTATTTCTTTTTTTTTTAATAAATAACTCACACTAGGATACCCTGTGTCGTGGGTGCCATGGACAACACTGAAAGACATACACACACCCAGACCGAGGACAGAAATTTAAACTCATCATTTGAATTTCCGCCTCGCTGGGAATCGAACCCAGGACCCTTCGAACGGCGGTCCGGAGTGGTGACCATTACGCCATTTAATAATTAAATAAATATAATAATACGTATTATTCCATTTCAGTGTTTTTTGAACTGTAAACATTTTCTTCACGTATCATCTTTAAACTATTATTAATATTAAATACTAGTGCCCGCTCTCATTTAGCTTCGGTATGTATTTTACTTTGTTTTAATCTAACGGACGATCTAATGTAAAAATGTTTAAATTTTATACGTTTATTATAGATATAAATATAGTATTGGACTTGCTTAATCGTGAGACAGTCAGCACACAACCAAACTACTTGTCTAGAAAAATCAAATAAGTCTCAATTCGACGGGTTTGCGTTTATTAAGTAGTCTTTATGGCCACCTTCCCGCTCCATCATCAGATTTCAGCTCAGTCGGACAATGGGGAGTCGGTCAAATTATTTTGTAAGATTTAATTACAAGCAAAAACCGCACAGGTGAAGTTAAATATAACTTGTTAATACAAGCCAGCATAATTTAACATCTTGCTTGACGCGTTGATGTTGATTTAAAATAGGTGTTATCATTATAACTATGATTCATTAATCATAGTAGGTACATGTTTTAAGTAATAAGAGTAATTAATCAACATATAGCTTAAACTAAAATTCAGCAAATGTATTATTTCATATTGAAAGCGCCTGGATTTCCTGCGTGTAAAATAGACCTCTAAATTCAGAATATTTGTTGTGGAATTTGTACCCTCCGATACCGTACAAAAGCACCCGGTTAGGAATGACAAAGTTACAGCGAAATGTTACCAAAGCGGATATTGACTAGATGCGGATTGACTGAACGTGTTTGTATTCCTAAAACACCTCTTATACCTAACAATTTGCTCTATAGTTTCAAACGTGTACAATTTCCGATTTGTGTCCCTTTTGCCTTTTGTGACCTTTTCAGGTGTAAGCAATGTATCCACACACCACAAAGCCACTACGTAGTCTTGTTTATTTCGTCACCGATACACGCGCAAACTCGAGTCACTTGATTTTATTGTCATGGTAGCCATTATACAAACAAAAGTGAACAAAAAACATAAGACTCTTACGTCGTCAGCTGGAATGCTACTAGTTATTTGGTGGCTCATTCAAGCAACACGGTAATAGCTTACCAGATAGCACATCACGGAAAAACCTAATACTTATTAACATTCACATAGGTGAAGTACCAATAATTATAACTTATGACTTATACTTAATACCAATTTATGACTTAATCTTAGTATAATTCTTACGCGAAGCCCTGCCTTCAAATGTGACAGGTTTCTGTCCCTTCGTATGATATTCTGGTGTCATGGGATTGAGGCGTCTTCTAGTACGCCCAAAAACGCCAATAACAGAATCTTTTACAGAAAAAAACCTTTTCGTAAGTATCAAAACACAGTATCTGTATGATACTGTTATACTGATATTCCTTTCCTTTTGCTTGACATATTGATTGAGTTAAAATTCCCTTTTAAATAAGAAAATTCTAAGTAGACGGAGCCGCCTATATCTACATATACGATAATAAACTGCCTACGCATATCTTACACGTGGACGAGACAGTTGTTTACTATATTTGTTTTGGAGATTACCGCTGGGCCGGGGCGGCACTCGCCAAAACCCTCGTAGTAAAGGTGAATGATCATTAATGATTTACATAGTCGACTTGTTAATAATTACTAACAATGATAGTGATCGTGATTATCACCTAGTTCACATAAGTAACTAAATTAGTTAACATAATATTCGAATAATGATGCTAATCAATATTACTAATCCTAAATCCGAGATCGATTACAATCGCTGTTTAGTCAAGAATGATACCCGACAAATATTTTTTTACTCCACACCGCGATATTACTAATTAGTAGGACTAATGGTTTTAATAAAGGTATCTTCATAATAATTTCACCATTTTAAATATCTTCACCACCTACCATCACGTGAGGTTGACGTCAAACATTAACTTTACTAAGTAATAAAAAGAAAAAAACACATAAAAATATTAAAATCTCACACGATAGGCTCTTAACTTATTTGAACGTAAAATTTGTCCTGATATTAGTCAACTCGACTAATAAATAATATTATGAACATAATAAAGAATCTTAAAAATATTCTTCTCACACAGGAGCGGAATTTAATAGACGCATAAACACATACTTACTTTGCTTACCATCAGCTGGGATTGTGGTCACACATTAACTTATATAAATAAAGCACCCAAAATCGGTCGCATACCAATCAGCCACGCGATTCCTGAAACCTGGACTCCAGTTGCGGTCCCCAACATCGTCAGATCCGCGTCAAGGGCATACAGTTGCGACCGATGAAACCAAAAGTGCATTTCGGACCCTAACGCCACATATAAACGCACAATCTTTATTTGTAACATCAAAATACAATATCGGTGGTTAGTTAATTATTTTTATTTCATCATACCGAATGAAATATTAGCAAACAAGAAGATCTAGAGGTTTAAAGATTAGAAACCTGCTCTAGGATTTAAAATGGAACTTGTCTTAGTCTAGCTTACCTTATGCACTCGTTATATCACCGGAGAGATAAAAAATTAGAAAAATATAAGTACTAACCACTAAACCTAATGTCAACCACGTTTTTTAATTTTTCAGTTTAGTAAACAAGGGGCAACGTGGTAGTAGCCGCATTCGTTTTAAAAATAAATTGGGTAAATATACAAAAACAATAGAATAACTAAATACATATCATTTTCAACCGTCGAATTACTAGTAGATCAGAGTAAATCGCGGTAAAAATATTTAACTATCTCAGAATTTTTCCATAGCCAATAGGTATATGATGAGGAAATTATACAAAATTGTGTCAAACATATTTTTTCTATCTGTATTACGTACATATATAAACTACACACACGTACCTTATTTCAAACTATTTACTTAACATCGTATAATTAATTACATAATATTTAGTTGATCACCATAAAGCGAATGTATAAATGTACGCGCAATATTAAATAATATGTAGATAATAAATATGAATACACGTGTCTTTGGCTAAATCCCTTTCCAAAATTACGCAAATTGAAGCTAGATATACGTAAACAAAACTGTTGCTTGCCAATCAATGGAATCAATTACCCATAAATATACTTTCTTTATTCAGTTAGGGCGTTATTAGGGTGAGCTTGGTTAAGGCGATACTCCACTAGGCTGTTACGATTAAATTGCAAACACATCTCACATTATATAGACCAACTAGCTTTTGCCCGCGGCTTGGCCCGCGTTCATAAACTCTCGACCCTTATTTTATCCCCTTGGGAGTAGAATTTATCAAAATCCTTTCTTAGCGGATGCCTATGTCATAACATCTACCTGCATGCCAAATTTCAGCCCGATCCGTCCAGTGGTTTGAGCTGTCCGTTGATAGTCATCCAGTCCATTGAGTCAGTCAGTCGGTCACCATTGAGTTATATATATTTAGATATCAAAACATTCTCATCACATTGAAAAAGACTGTTCATTGAGATAAAATTTGCATACAACGCGTTCAAAATTTATAGTTACGTAGCTACATTCCAACTATGGTCATGCGAACGAAAGATCGACATAGAATGTCGCTAAGTTATTGTTAAAAGATAAAGATTATAAAATTTTTAACCAGACAGAATAAATAAAATCAACGCTTGCAGTTATACCGCACTAGGAATGGATGGATCAAGGATAACGTGAAGAAGACAGATAATGCATCCCTAACCAGCCAGAAAACATATATGTATATCTAAGTACAAATATCTGCCCAGTTGGGAATTGAACCCGAGACCCCTCGCTTCGCAGGTAAGGTAACTAAGCTTCGTGGTCGTCTAATATTGAGGAAATATGTAACAAAATGTAGATTGAGATTTTATTCATAAATACCATTGTATTCGCAGTCGGATAAACTTCAATTTCAAATTTTAATTAAGCTTCGCTAAAAGTACGGATATACATAATTATATGGAATCACTATTTCACGTTACTTATTAGCTTACTCTTATATCAGTACTGCGCTTTGCTTTGACGTTCTCTTTCATAATGAAACATATTTTAGTTTTAATTAATTAAAATTTACATCTCTTTTAAAATTGAAAATGTCATTTTTTTCCTACGACTATTCTATCGACTTGACGACTTGTCTATGATTTAAACAATATGAACTAAGTACTTTAATTAGATTTGTAATAACAATATCTTAATGACTTTTTTCCGTAACTAGCCGACAGAAGTGTAGAGAAGTCATGTGCTGGTACGTCATCATCCTTCCCTATCATCCATACAACCAGCTACACCAAAGGCATCCCATATACGTTGACGGCCAAGACAGAAAAAAGAAATGAGGAAAGTAAAAATTGAAGATTCTTTAATATATAAGTATTTTCATTTCTACCAACATACCCCTAAAGCCAAATTACTTCAAAAATCCTACCACTAGTTTTTTTCCTATTCTTACAAAATAATTCTTAATAACAAATGTATGTACACGTTACAATACTTATAACAGTATCATGTTTCAAATAAGAACTTGTGTTAAGGAGTCGATCTTTAGACCTCATTAGACCAAAATCAGTTATCATTTGTGTCGACATGTAAAATACCTTACCTTGGGTATCCGTGATCTATCTAGTCCTCAGGCAAAGATCAAGTGTAAATAATTGATGATTTAGTATACAGAATAAAATAACTAAATAACATTATTTATACTACTACATCAGCAGTTTTACGAAGCTTCGATATTACTACTGCTTGTTATAATCGCAGGAATATAATAATCATCCTAAATCTATCTAAACATAACTAGCCGCAATAGAATATGATTAAATTCAATAAACGCCGAGGGTTAATTGATTCGGCTCCGCGTCTATACTTAAATGCTATGTTTATTCATTACAGGTTAATCTAGAGTAAATTACAGAACAGAATACGGAAGATATCCAAATTTAATCACAAGATTCGGAATTATCTAAAGTTAAACTAAGGAACAGCTCAAAAGACAAACCGTTCCTGGTACAAACTTCTGTATAAAAATCGTATAATTTTTAAACAGCATTGCGAAATAATAAATAAGTAACGCCACATGAGTAAGTATAGATAGCACTATATGGATAACCCAGGAAGAAAATTACACACAAACCCAGACCGAGAACAGAAATTTGAATGAGTTTTAATTTCGAAAGGAATCGAACCCAGGACCCTTCGAACGGTCGTCCGGCATGGTGGCGAAGTAACCATAACGCAGATAGTCAATGGTAATGAAATTTGTGTTCAAATAGGTTGGTAAATCTTGCGTTAAACCCATTTCATCTTTTCATAAATCTGTTTTCGGTACATATCATCAAAAAACGTATATTAAGTGTTATTTACATATGGCACTTACAAGGTTGTAAGTTTTCATTCTTCGTCTTAATTTCGTAACTTTAGTTTTCTATTCTGCAAAAACTCGTCCATTTTGAAGGGTAAAATGTACCGTATAAAACTCCCTGCAAGCAGAGATACATCGTTATCGGCGCGATGGACGTGGCCACAGTCCTAATTGAGGTCGAGAAGCTAATGTTACATCAGTGTAATTGTAACTACCTATTAATAAAAATAAGAAGAAAAGTCCGTTGCCTAATATAATACTGATATGACACTTTGGCGTTTACCCAATGGTGTCCACCAATCCGCACTGGAACAGCGTGGTAGTATCATATCGTGCCTTGAAATAGGAAATTATTGGGCGGAAGCCGCTTAAAATTATTAGTGTTCAATTGGCAGAAGTTTTTATGCCGCTGAGAGGCCTCCGAAAGCAATTCTTCGTAAACCACTTCTTGTCGAAATGCAATATACTCATATCAATCTTGACCGAGCCCCTATCCGATTTGCACTTGGTTGATTTCGTTGGCCGTGAATATATAAATATATAGAGGTGCCATACCCACATCTATGATTCAGTTTACTTTATTTGTATATAAATCTAATTATTCAAATTTTCTGTTTCTTTTTGTTTTCTTTTATCTGTTCTTTTTTACTGGTCCTGAAGAAGTAGTGTAGGAAACCTTTGAATGACAATTGAACGAGATCATATTTTTGATAACTAGTAATACCTATCTATGTGGAGAACTCATTCGTCACCCATCCAAGTAGGTACCGACCACGCCCGCAGTTGCTTAACTCTGTCGATCACATAAGATATACGCGAGCCGCGGAGCTATGAGCGCTTCATGTGTGTTACTTATAACTTTTTGCTGAATACACGCAGTAAAATATTATCGATTTTTTTTTAATATTCAATATGTTTTGATTTTCATGTGATCCCATTTAAATTTCAGCGACATCTGACGAGTAGTTTTCGAGTTATCTATGAAGCGTATGACTTCTGAAAATCTGAATATTTAATTGAAGTCGGTATCTTTTGTTCACTGATAAACCCATAATAGTTTGTTGTAACTTAGTTGTAGGGCCTAAGATCTCATACTAATTCCATAAGTAGTCAAAGTCTAACATTTATTGTGGATATTGCGTAGATGCACCTAAAGAACTGTTACTATTAAGAAAATCTCCCATTTACTAATATCCTGCTGTATAAAATCTTAAAATATTAGCTGTATATTGAGAGAAATTAAAGGAACCAGAAAAGAAAATTTGTTTAGGCGACAACAAGCAGACTAGACACCCAATGGCAAGTAATCACCGTTTCTCATTTATATCAGTACCATTAAAGGCATCATCCATACGTTGTTTACTACCCGGGAAGAAGAAAAAAATATATAATTTAATAAAAAAATATTATATATAATTGTTATCATTAATTAATATTTTAGGCGCCTAGTAACCTGTAGGCAAAAGAAAATTTAAATTTAAGATGCATTTAAAGTTATTATCTAACTAATACAAATAATTAAAACTATCTAAAAATTAAACGCGGCTAGTCCGCTAGACTGGTAATTTTTTTTTATATAAACAGCCTTGTACGTGACCTATTAATAACAAATTATATCAGTCTATGTCCAGCTGTCAACATCCAAAGGCTGATAAGTGGATGGATACATAGCCTACACTTTACACCCATCCAAAATTATTTTATATTTTACCGGTTTCCTGCAATTTAGATTTTTAATTCAAACATTTCGGTGCGATTAATACGTATATATTTTAAAGACAAAACCGAGTTCACGGTCAAAAACGGGATGTTGACAACCCTAGCGCAACAGATATCCATTATGAACCTATAATAAATTAATCTCGGGTAATCAAGCCACATTTTGACTCCAGATAGGCAATTTAAATTGATTGTGCTCTAAGACGTCTTAAGACTTTTAAATCCAACCTAATCTTGTTGTTATTTGAACCACAAACCCAACCGATAAAGCCATCAATCAGTTTCGCCTAAAGTTCCCAATCAAACGTTACCAAATCAATACTCATTACATGTCTAAAAATAAGCGTGTCTAGGGGACCTGCGTGGATGCGGTGCGAGCGGTAAACTAAAGGTAGCGATTTCCCGTCCGAGTTTGCGCAGTAAACAATGCATTGTGCAAGGCGAAGCGCTGCATGTTCCAATCGGTTCCTGAAAGCAACAAGTTACGGTTCTTTTTACCGCGCTTTTAGACATTCTATATCCGAAGAAAGAGGAGTAAATCGAGAAAGGCGTGATAATCATGCCTTTTGTTATTAAGTATTGTCCACGGTGCATCAAAGGCGCCCGTGCTTCTGTGATGACCGGAACTTTAATGTGAGTATTAATTAACAGCTCGTTAATTATCTTCTAAATAATAAAAGGGAAATTGATAACGGAAATGATCAGACTATTGTGGGACCAGGATAGAGTCGCAAAAAAAGCGTTTAAGCTATCACGTTTATTTAAAATCCTATCTTTGTCCACAGATCCCTTTTCACCTACTACAGCTGGGATTACCTGGGCTATTACATCTGGGTCCTGTTCTTCATTTTCGTGTTCCTGAAATTCAAAGGAGTCGTCTAAAGTAATTTTATAAACAAAATTTACAAATATAGATGGTAGTATAGACAATATAGTGTTTTATTTTTATGTACTTACAAATCAAACACAGTAAATAATGTACCTACTTTCACATTATATTACATTCAACCTTAAATATACGTATACTTGTTATATACCTTCGTACATAAAATAATACGTGTTTAATTTTATACTTGATGAATTAGTTTAAACTGTAATATAAACTGAGAAAAGCTTTTTAATTTACCCGTATCTCAATAAATATACAAAGGACTATCAATCTCATTTATAAAATCAATTTTGTTTTTCCAACCTGCAATCAAATCAACAAAAATTGACTAGGTAAGTACTTAATCTAGAATAATTAAAAACAGAAATAAAATCGTAAATTACTCAATACTAACACTTTCACAGTATTTAATTTAGTATTAATATATTACCTACGTCCATATCGTAAGATGTATAAATAATATTCATGTCACACCTATTCATCTGCCTATACTGTCCAAAATAAATTTGATTTGATACATACTATTAAACTATGTTATCAGCTGAGATATAGCAATAAAATTATTGAAAAAGGTATTGTTACTTTTTTTGTTTATACATTATTAGTTAATGCTCGACTACAATGTACAAGTTGTAATTTTTTTTTGTGCAATGCTTTTACTAAATTCGTTTGGGATCGAATCTGTCAAAAGGTCTACTTCAAGTTGATTCTATGGAATGTTTCACATTGATTAATAAATGTATTTGTTACACACATTACATGTTCTTAGTATTAAGTTTAACATGTGAAATCTATTTATGGAAGTATTAATCTTAAAAGGAGTACAAAAACATTTCACATATTATTATATTGATGACTCTGGGACTACATCATAATGTTAGAAGTTATTATTCCAAAAATTCAAGTTTTCATGACAATAAGGAGTAGGAAGTATTTCGGATCGATACTTTGATACATTGACACAGCAAAGCATGTGTCGGCTAAGCCCGCTTCGAAAATTTACTGTGCTTAAAATCAAAACGACTGTTATATAAAAATACTGGTGACTGATACTCCATTAAAAATGCTGTTACTCTCAAAAACATGGATTATACAAGTGCAATTAATTTTTTAATTTTCTATACAATAACTTATATTGCTTAAAAATGTAAATTAGCAATTAGCAAAACAGTCCGATCTGTAATCTATTTCTAGCTATGTTGACTGACTTTGTAACCATAGTAATTCAAAATATGCTAAACTTTTTTACATAACATACAAAGCCCTGATTATTCACAAAAAATCCATTATTACATATGTATATTATTACACTGCACACACAATAGTATTATAAGAATTTGACAAGATAGTATATAATAAGAGAATGTATGAGTCTCACTGGGTTAAACATAATCACATACTAATGAGATAATTCATAATATAAATTCTCTAAATTGCAGTACAAAATACTTTTAAAAATTACTGAAAGTATAGAAGTTGTTACACATACATATAAAATATGCAATTGTATTTTGTTTTAACATCAGTTGACAATAATTTATCATTCCACAAGGTTATATTTTCTTGACTTATGTGTGTCCATTCAGATTGAGAAGACTTCAATTCTTTTATACATTCATAATGTACAATTCCTTCTTATATTCTTAAGTTCCAAATTTTCTGAAATGGTTAAGGTTTTCCTTTGCACATTATTACTAATTCTAATGTTATTCACTTTGCATTGTTTTTCTAACATGGTTAAAGATTATTATCTTCATGGCAGCTTAATTTGATGTATAATTTTTGCTCATTTTATAGAATTGTATAGATTTTACAAATAAAACTACCCATATTAATTCACTATTTTTATTCTCAATTAAAATAATGATGCTACTGCTTGCATTTGTTAGTTATATGTGGTTTCTTCCTCAAGGCCAGGAAGGTGGGTCCCCTTCCTTTACTTTACCACCATACAGCATAGACTTGTCTCTGAAGGATGTCATCCTTAGGGTCTCTTGATCATCAAGAAACTTTCCAATGAAGAACCCCGTCATTGGTACTCCCAGCCATACATAGCGGGTGGTTATTCCAAACAGACCCATTTTACTGCAGTTGTTTATGTTCAGCTTTCCACTTCCTGGTGCGATTCCAATCAAGGAAGATCAATGTAAATGTGATGGTTGGAAAAGCAATGCTCACGAAGTTCCGACGTAGGAACCGCCCAATCGCCATAAAACTGAAATGTAAAACAAAACTCTTTATTCTGTTAAATATTTATCTTTTTAAAACTAGTTTGATGAAATCGTCTTTATTAGGTATATTAAGTCTACAATAAGTATGTCTTAGAAATTGTATTTAATATCTTCTCTTCTTTTCCCTCAGTCTTATTAAACCAATATGCGTTTGGAAATCGCATTGAAAACAACAAATAGTTTAATTTTGTGTTAACCATTTATTTGTACGTCAGGACTTAAAACTTAGGAGTGGTAATGATTATATAACAATATGTATTTTTTTTATGCAACCAGTAATTCTGTGATGCAAACATGAAATAACAAATTAATAAGACAACAATATTAGTAAAACAAGGAACTATACAATGAAAAAATAATTAAAATCACCAACCCTTTAACCGTAAAATTATAACTATTACGAAACACTCAAGATATTGAAACACGGTTTAGCACATGAACACTATGTTCAACATTATTTACATTACATAACCAAGATTTCTAAGACTATAAACTGAAACAAAATATACTTGCAATACTAACCTCAATCTCCAATGACGACTTTTTATAATAATAAAATAGATCTGACCAAAAGAAATTCGAAACGATTTGACACTTTTCAAAGTTGACAACGTACGACATAGAGTATACTTGACGTACGACAACTAACAAATTGTCACAGACTCGGTAGAGATATTAGATAATACATCAGATTATAAACTGACTAGGGCCGAGTAAGAGTTGGCAACATATTGGAATTATCGTTAGGTATTTAATATTTAAGAAACACTGACTTTAATTTATCCTTAATCCTTAGTCATCTATTATGTAGTGTTTAATGGCCTAAGTTAAAATGAAATTGAATAAAAATCACGATACGAAAATAAAGGGACACTTTTTAAACAAACCACTTTATTTAATAATAGTGAATAACAGAAGTAATTTTTGTATATAATTATATAAAATGTAAATGATTTGAGTACAAACGTGAAACACACACGCATGATTTATGGTTTTGGTGCTGTTTAACATCTACCATCCATGCGACGGTAACCACTTACCATCATATGGCGTGTTTGTCAACTAATTACATAAAACAAGTACTTCGGGTAGAAAAAAACATCCCGCTCTTGAACGCTTGAATTAATTTCAGTCATCATATTTTTTTTACACCAGGGCCCTTTATGAAAATTTATTCCTAAGGTTTAAACTACACGAATATTATAAAATATTAAACTGCCTGTGCCTTAATTTACACGCGCCACATTTGTTTACCTAATTCTTATTCTCTGGAAATTTCCGTTGGGTCAGCGGCAAACGCCACAGTTTGCGCCGGTACTCAGATCAGTGTTGTCACTATCGGTACTAGATCGAGTACATTTTAGATTTGTGTGATGTTTTATATCAAAATTAAGCGCTTAATGGACAATTTTGAGCTTTTTAAAGGTCCAGCCATAGAACATTATGACGTATATTATTAGTTTTAAACAGTTACACTACTCTGTCACTACGTAAGTAGAAAAAATATTTTTACATGACAACTTTTTGTTTTCTTAGCATGGCAAACATTTGCATACTATTTCAGTGCTATTAATTAATATCTAGCTTGAGTCACTTAAACACTCGAGATACTATGTCTGGCCAGTACTTTCTTTCTTCTCTCTGTTTTCTTCGCCGGCAATGCATCACTGTTGCTTTGGTGTTATTAACAGTGATCTGCTCGTTTATCGGCTATTTAACTATAATGTGTGTAGGTACGTCGCCTACTGTTCTACATACAAATTTGTATAGTAGCATAGAAAAGAAAGATGTAAGGAAGAATCCTTCCTTTCTTTTCTAGCTTCTTTTCTTGCTAGTTTCTAGTCAACTTCTTCGAACTGCCCCTCTAGTAAGAACGTAGGGGTCATAGTTTATAGATATGCTTGTTGTTGTTGTAGCTATGTTCCCTAATGTATGGAAAAAGCAAAGACTAAAAAAATATTTCAATTAATAAGAATAGAATAACTGTAGCCTTTCCAAGTTATCAGTCGATTTGATTTTGATTTGATTATATTGACATTAAGCTATTTCCTTAAATCCCGAATATTATGTTAGTAAAAATTATACGATTATTATTTACGACGATTTCTTTTATGATATTGTAATAATTAATTGCAAATATTTAACACCTAACACGTATATCTACATTCTAAGTCTCTAAAGATTGTTTCCATCTCGTCGACGAAAAAAATCGTATCTTTTTGTATTTTTAACCAACTTCAAAAAAGGAGGAGGTTCTCAATTCGTCTGTATTTTTTTATGTGTAGGTCTATAACTTTTTACTGGGTGGACCGATTTCGATGATTGAGCGACATCTAACAAGCAGTTTTTGAGTTATCGCTATTAATGTGTATTTACTTTACTTCGATTTCGTGTATTAGGCACTCATTTCATTATTTGTCGATGAGAAATGAACAAAATAAAGTGTATATGATGGTATGTAAACTCTCGGACGAGTCTCATTTTAATTTGGTAAAGATCTGATCATTACTTTCAAATAATTACAGCAGATGTCTCACGATTGCGGAAATTGTTGGCTAGGTTAGGTTGGTATGATCTTATTAACGCCAAAAGGCGGAAACCCGAATCAGCGGGGTGTGTCTCCGATGACGTAATTTGGTGGTAAACAGTTCGCCGACACTACTTTATTTCTATTTCACAATTCAATGACGTCATCGAAGGCATTTAGAAGCGAAATTGCTAATATTAACGTTTTGGTGGTTTATTGAAATAATGAATTTGTAATAACAATTTTTATAGGAATACAAATTGAAATAAAAAAGAATATTTCTTTGTAGGTTCTTGGGTATTTAATAAGTAACGTTAATTAGGTTTTAAAAATTGTAAAATAGCTTATTACGAATATCAGTTAATACAGTCGACGACCCGCGTGGCGTAATGGTCACCACGCCGGACCGCCGTGCGAAGGGTCCTGGATTCGATTCCCAGCGAGGCCGAAATTTAAATGATGAGTTTAAATTTCTGTTCTCGGTCTGGGTG
>DWJN01003170.1:0-14014 GCA_018248895.1 Carystus phorcus | reverse complement strand
ATACGTTTTGAGAATGGCTGCCGGAATATATGTTTGCAGATGAGTCTCATGTCTCATTCTGTCTTCATACTTAGTTGGATTACATTCATATCATTAATCGGCAAAATTATACCTCACATTGTTCCACAGAATTAATAATTATTTAATTTAAATTGTGCATTGGAATAATTGTAAAATGAAATAACTTCCAAGTTATTTCACAAAATTTACGATAATATATAAAAGTTTGCGGTAAACCAAATACTAGGTGTATGTTTTTTGACATACTTTATTCTTATCATTCATTATGCTTCAGCTACCAAAGCGAAATATAAGATTAAAGTCTAATTAGAAATCTCACTATCGTTTATTAAAACGTAGTAGATATTTCTTTCCCCGTGATCAATTTTGCATATATTCTACTAGTAGACCCGGCGAACTTCGCATTACCTTGGAACGTTTATGCCGTTTTTGTAACATTTCTCATCAATGTTCAGCTCCTATTGGTCGTAGCGTTATGTTATAGCCATCCTCTGTAACTGTACTGTGCAACACAAAAAGATTTTTTCAATTCGAACCAGTAGTTCTTGAGATTAGTGCGTTCAAATCAATTCAATTCAAACTCTTCAGCTTTATATTATTAGTATAGATAATCGTTAACATAAATCTTCGATCACTGTATTTTTAATCCCCATTCACAATTATAATATGTATGGATTGCAAAAGCGAGAGGGTTCACATATGGCGCATTAAGCCAATATTAAAAGGCTGGCATCGAAAACACAAGCAGTTTCAATATTGGGACACTGGGATGAGAGATGGACGGTCTCGTGGAGACGTCAGCGATCAATCAGCCGTGTGACTAATACCATCTATCAATACGTCACGGTGACGGCCGACGCCAGATGGCAGCACCGTTGTTCAGATATTAAATATAAATTTTCAACTACCTACTTCTATTTTATACTGAATTAATATTTCCCTGATGACTTTTTTAGTTAGGTGCAATTTATTATCAATTTTTTATGACACACTTTTAAAGGTTGATTGACATACGATGGACTGATTCGGTATCACATGGCTTAAAATATGAGCTGGGTTTTTAACTTGAAAATGTGTAAAATTGTTTTATATCCAGAAGGCATTAATATTTACAACGACCATTGTACACATTCAGTATATCACAACGTTGAATAGTCTAACATAAATTATTTATTCTAACAAAACAAAATACTCATAAAATCCGCTTATATTGTAATGCTAATATGGCTTGGCAGCAAAGGAATAAGATAATCGGGAGTGTTAGCAGGCACACGTAGGTCTCCAAATCGGACACTTTTATGACATCAGATATTCGGCGTTAAATGCGGCGGCTTAAAAAGGGTTGATCCGAATAACCTTGTCACCTGAAAAGCTTGGGATGTACCTTCATCAGAGACGGACGTTCATTGATAATTAATGGGTGGTGCCAGTATAACGAAAACAAACGACGGGTGGTACTCGCACGATAACGATTAATATCTTCGCGCGGCAAAAACAAACCTACGCTCGTAGCCGCGTGATAAATCATATCTCCGAGGCGCAAAAATAAATGAAGATAATGATAAATGGCGACGAATTCTCGGAGTGCCGACCTCGATTGAGTCTAGCTCAACGTTCAACCCTTCGGTGTCGTAGATCCTGCGACACTGCGAGAAATTTACAATACGGTACATAGCACCGGCGGTCTCTATCTAAAACTTACAAAGATTCATTCCTACGATTACTAATAGGAAAATCATTGCTACAAAAAGATTTATATGGTTTTTGTAACATTAAAAAACTTCAATAGTAACATTAACATAATTCAATATGTATAAACGGATGAAAATAAATTGACTACGAACTGTCAAATATGTTTTATCAAAGACAATGTGTCAATATCCGGGCGCCTGGAATTTCGGTATGTAGCAATTGAGACTTTTCCTTTTGTAACTTATTTAACGATTTACTCCAAACATATTAAACATTTTTGTATCATTCAACTTGATACGGAAAATAAAGAACTTTTTTCAAACAAACAGACCAACTCCAGCATGTTCTAAATCATTTTAATAATGTTTTATACGATAAATATCTACATTTTGTAGACAAAATAAATGTTTGGACTATTATACTAAATCTTAGTACCAAGGTAAAAAATATACATATGAGCTCAAATAGTACAAATCTAGTAACGCAATAATATTATACCAAAGAGATAAATAATCACAATTTTTACTTGTTGAAATCAATAAATCTAACATCGGATTCTACTTTCAATCGCTGAATTCATGATGTTATACCGCCGAACTGAGTAGTGGGACTGTGAAAGTCTTTATTTGATTTTACGATAATAGCGTGGAAGCGAGCGCGGCCGTCCCCAGGTACCTTCACATCTAGTCTCGGAAATTGCGTTAACCACATTCGAGGACCAGGAAATTAGAAACGTTCAAGGATGTAATCGAATATCTCTCTGAAGCATAGAAATAAACTCGCCTTTTGTAACCCAACACGTTTGCACGAACCATTAATACTTATTCGGGATAGTGATGTACTCCTATGGCTAGTACGTGAAATGATTGAGCATAGCACGTTTTATGGTTCTCGATTCTTATATCATTTGTTACGTTGCATTGACGACTTATTTAGTTTTACTCAACATTTACAAGTAGTGAATTTTAGTGAATAGTAACAGTCTGTAGTTCATAACTTAATTGTCCCTTTGAGAAAAGTTATGTTTTCATTTCGTAAAAATACTAAAGCTGGTCAAGTTTGGTTATCTTTTAATCTTAGAAACCTATAAGGACTTTATAATTAGTTATAGATAATTAGTACACGAATATGATATTATTTATGAAATTACAATTTCATGTGCTATAATAGGCTTTAGGTGTTCTTTAGGTAATAATAAACTTGAAGAACTGACAAACTGCAATAACGTATATCCAACTCTGAAACACTTTCTATTCATGGAATTCCTAGAGGTCGACGACATAAACTCCATTTTACCTTTATGAATAAAACAATTACCATAGACGCCACTCGCCAGGAATTTAATCACGTTGAAAGAAACGAACAAATAGAAAGTGTTGGAAGAGACACCGGACGAAACGAGCTAAAGTACATGTTTACCTGTACTTTGAACGACCGAAGTGAATGCTGAGGACGTGAGTCTCTTCCACTAGTAGACGACCAACTGCGCTAATTGTGTTAGTGATCCAGTGATACCCTTCACCCCGCCCACCTAAAGTAAACGACTCTTCTTTCATAGCAAACAACAGTTCGAGTACACCGGGAAAAATTCGCAAATCTAATTACAAGACTCACGAAAACAATATCATATCGTGAAAGCACTAGAACTTTCGAGAAAAATTCAACGAGTCGAAACCTTTCCGAGGATTTAATTTATCTTTATTCATCCTCTAAGTAAATATTTAAAACCTCGGGTGAACTATGACTGTTGAGAGTTATTTATTTCGAGAGAGACTTTAATTTAGGAGATTAAATTTAAATCCTTGTCTGTTCTATACTAATAGTTAAATTTTCTGAGTGAATTGTATTGTGGGTGAAATATTGTTTTGTATTTTACAATATTCCGATTTATTTCTGAACAATATTTATACTTATTGAAATTGGATTTCCACAAATAAACTAAAAGGAAATATAATATTTACTTAAAACATGCGATTATTTCATTAAAGCCTTGCCAATTGTAGGCACGTAGCGTTTGGTAAAAATCAGTACACGTAGCGAAAATCGTTACAGAATTTAAAGACTTGTTGCGATTAAGACGAATAACATCGAAAATAACTTACACAATTGTTCATTTCATGTTCATGTGAAACTAAATATTCAATAGATAATTGTTAGCTTCAGTCAACTTAAATATCCTTTATGTTACGTAAATCAAAAACGAACTTAGAAGCAAGAATTATAAATAATTTGTGGTTTCAAGAACTATTGTAATACTTAGTCATTAAAGATAGCAATGATTAAAACGCCATACATATTTACTTAACGGATTGTTTACGAAGCTACTTCAATAAGCAAGAAAAATCTAAACGACACAAACTTGAATAATAGATTCGATTCCGAGACAAACTAATTACAATAACATACAAAGAAAAGTCTCTAAAGTAGGGATTGCGATAGAAGCAGGAACTATCGGGATATTATATTTCCGAACATATTGATCCCGGAGGAAGCCGTGTTCGGTTTCGTTTCGGTACAAGTTTTCAATCCCTCAGCGTTTTGGGAGTTGCACTGGACAATCTTATCAGGGTCGAAAGAGGGTAAGATTTTCCACTGTCCGTCGTTCTCTCACCTTCAAGGATTTCCCCCGGCGCAAAAGCTGGGTTTGCCGATTGGATTTCAAATTATTATGCGTGTAGTCGCTCTATAAAGGGTCCGCATTTTTAAGTAACGTTGCGGCATTCCTTATACGCATTCACCTATAGATGTACTGAATCTAAATCAAAAACATCAGTCATAGTCTTTTTGTGGGCAAATATACAGATCACTGTTTAAACACTATCTTTATTTACAGGCATAATATGAATAGTAGATAAAAATAAGGATGAGCTAAGTAATTAAAACTCAAGAAAAATGCTTGATAGCAATGTATTATTCATAAAAGTACCTACATGATTCAGGCTTTACAGAATTGGTTACACTGGAATGAAAATTTTTGTGTTTCTCTTATTTTTGTAGACTTACTAAGAAATTAATTAGATGACATATACGAGTATATGCTCGTATGCCATATCTTTGTGTTTTTGTTACTTGTATTAAACTATCAAAGTAAAATTATATTAAAAAAAAATTAAATATCGAATGCGTTTAAGCATGTTACACTTTGTAACCAACATGTGAAGTAAATGATGTAGTGTAGGCGGCGGAATAAACTGAAGTTCTTAGCCTCGATCGCATTAGAGACCGCGCGGCCCACGACTGGCGGAGATAATGCCATTGCAATACCCGAGATCCGATTGTATTGGCAAATTGGATCAAATGCAGCGCTCACCGCACAAAAGATAAGAACGGATACGGGTACTAGAGACCATTACGTAGCGGCTATCGTGCGCTGTATGCTTTACTTCTTATAATCTGAACATTCTCAATATCCTTTCTCTGCAGGGCTGTTACTTCTTAATCCTTATTTCGGTTGAATAGTCGATAAAGGATCAAAATTCGTACACAATGTACCCATTATTCGTGAACGATATATTTCCGAACGTGGATAATGAGGCACGTTAATTTATATAATTATTGAGCGAAGTGTAGCGTGAAACAAAGTTCCGTATTGAACCGTTAGGGAACGTAATCGAGGGGCACGTTGAACGACCGAAAATGAGCTGGACGGGGCCCGGAATAAATGAGTTAGTCCCAGCCTTTGCTAAGGACGTTTTGTTTAACGGTCACATTACCCACATCCCTTGTAGTACGCACCGATAATATTTTAAGACCCCGTGATTAATACGACCAGATTAATACTCGTTCTTTTTGTTGCCTCTATTTCTATCTTGTAACTTTTGTGGGTAACTTTGAAACGTATTGTTAATAGAATTTAAAGTGGGTTTTAATTATGAATGAGTGTAGTTTTCTTTCTTATTGTATGTTTGAATTACAACCAATATACCAACGTGTAAAGTTAGATTTTTTATGTTGAGTTTTATAATATTTATGTTATGCGGGAAATACATAGTGTTTTACCGAAGTGAAAGTAGAGCAGGATACGAGAATTTATTAAAACGGTTACCATCTAAATAAAATTGTAATAAAGTTCTCGTAGCTATATCATGTTTAGATATTGGCACTAACAACTGGCTACTTATTGGCACTTTTTTGCAAGGAATGGAAAAATATTGTCCATATAAATGACAATGTAGATTATTACTGCTCGTCGAGATATAAAGCGCTGTATAAGAAATGTAATGGCGGCCTTCTGTTTGATAAGACGACACGCTCAATGAATAATATGTACAGATTTTATTTTTTGTTCTAACTGCATTATGGCACAATAGAATCTATTTACATTCCATGTGGAATTAATATGATGTACGTAACGTAACGTTATTTTTCTTATAGTAGACTGGCACGCAGCTTCTAAAATTTACTTAACGCTTACATTTGCAAAATCATTTCGATGATCTCGTCTAAACAAAAGGGTTCATTTTGCCGTCATTACAGGGTGAATTTTAAATGCAACGGTGTACCACTCAACTATGTATGAAGGACCGTGCTCTTCATGCGAGTCACATCCGGTCGCACGCATACACTATGAACCCTCATTGTCTGTCAGAACTCAAGGTAAACCGATTACGTGCTAAAAATTCATAAAGCCATTGTCATCTTCATGCGGAACCTCTAATGTTTAGTAAGTGGGCTCGGCGATTACCCGCAAATGTATTCGTAGAGTACAAACGAAACCCATCCGTCCTAATGAACACACGAAAACGTAAAAGCGACGTTGAAAATTACTGATGTTTTAATAAAGTCGTTAAACCAGCACCAGAAACGAAAAATCTCAATCGCGACTTGATAAACAATACGCCGAGCTTAAGCTTATCTCCCCTTGACGATATCATTATTTCCCTTTTTGCAAAAATTTACTGAGCAAAAACAGGCGCGCGGATGGCATACTAATTCCTCTCGGTCAATATATCGGTATCGGCGCGTCAGGCCCCACGTAATTCAAATGGTAAAATCTATTCACAATAAAACAGAAGCGAGCAATTTCAGTGTTAAATCTCATAATTCATATTTCTCTCGTTGTTTACCGGCCGCGCTTCGGCACGCTATATAAACTCTCAAAATCTACCCACATCCGTAACGAAAGCCTGCTCCGTTATTTATGGAAAGCCACGTTTCATTGTTGTTGTCGGTTTTCATTTTAACGTTTAATTTTTTTTTCTGTTTATGGTGTTTTCGTGATCGTCGGAGCCTATACAATCATTTGTTTTTTGGTACGTTCCTCAGACGCGGTTACTTCCGCGGATGTGATTTATGCCGAGTTCATTGGGCACTTCACGTTTCGGGTTATATAGATCACGTACGAAAGACTAACGCGCGGCGAAGATATGCGGTTGTTTTGTTTTATGTAAAGTGGGATAATGCCCATTTGCTGCCGACCTAACATAAAACCGAGGTGATTTACTGGAAAATACCGCTTATTTGCATTGTCAATACATCTTTCCGCGTAAGCATAAGACATTGGGATGTAAAACCGAACGGACGAAATAAAATATGAATGGCTACTTGAATAGAATCTCAGATTTTACAGCTATCACATATCTTTTAAGTGAAATACGGCTCCATTTATATTGGATCGCTTCGATTAGGTTCTCAAGATTCAATGTCCATTGAAGGAATGTAATTTTTTTGCTTGTGAAAGGGATTTTATTTCATTTTATAGATTAGAAATTCGCGATTTCTATTCAAAAGAAATGTTACAGACTCGTATAGCTATTAATATCATAAATGAGTAATAGATACTTCTTGAGAGTATATATTTGTAATAAAAACATTAACCTATTTTCCGTTTAAATGTGATGTTATGGTAAGTTAAATTGTCCCTACTATTCAACATTTCAATACCAACGAAAATTGGGAACATAGCTATTCGCTAGTATATTATGATTATAAAGACTATAAGGTAGTCATCGCTTCATCAGACTTTAATAGAAAACTAATAACTTGTACACAAAAGGAGTACACTAAAGTTGGTATACAGTGTAGAGAACCTACAGCTAGCTACTCTTGGAATGAGCTTTTAAGCTCGTGTATGTTTTTTGTATGCGTACGCCGGAAGCGTTGGTTCCAATGAACGGGGTACCACCCTTCATACATACTTAAATACAACGCTTTAGTATCGCAAAAATGTAATTAAAATTCACATCATCCGACCCTCTCGTGGAGAAGAGATAACTACCACATTGTTTAAAATGTCGCGCATGTATGCAAAATTGTATCTAGACAAAATTTTTAATACAGCTCTCTTGAAGGTTTAAAATATGACCGTATTTTTAGATTAATAATGCTAAGTCTAATTAATTCGAAGACAAAAATAAAATTTGTTTTGTATGTATTTGTTTTATAAGTTTACATGTTATTATTTGGTTATGAAGGTGACAAAATTTCTTATTAAAATGCTACTAACAAATTAGACTTGATATAAATTTCGTGTTTATACGTTTCGCTGCTATAATTAAATTAAAATTGTTCCCATTTCAAATTTCAAATTCCAGCTCAAAATAGGCTATTTCGTTGAAAAATAAAATTAATAGTCCTCTGTCAAAGATTATACGCAACTGCCACACAAAATCTTGCGTTACTAACTATTATCAGTCATTCGAAGCTGTCACTGTCGGTCAATATTTTACCCCAGGTGTATTGCCCGTACGTACCTGCAATCAAAGAGAGCTTGATAAATATAGAATTGTGATTAACAAAACACGCAAACGATTAAACGAAAACAATTAGATAATGTCCGAAAATACAAAACAAACAGTGAAAGATGGCGAAAAGATAGAGTGAGGTGTGGTAGAAAATCATTTTTCACCACGAGTCGCCTGATACAAGCTAATGCTTTATGCTACTTCGTTCCACCCGCAGGCCCGACCGTTATTCTGATAGATAGGAAATGAAGACACATTAACTTCGCGTGACTTTACAAGGTTGATGGCAATCTGAGCGCGACCAGTTGGGCAAACATTGTAACGCTAAAATTAATTTCGTGCAATCAAACAAATTAATTTACAAATACCAGAAACGTTGCTTTTACTTCAATAAACAAAAACTGATCTAATTCAACTCCCAGGTCCAGTTCATATCTCTATGTATTTCTACTCTTGTCAATATTGTTACCTTGTCTTCTACTTATTTAATTAGAGATTGTGAGTTATTGGAATACAATTCCTTATTGAATTAGGGCTAAGCCGAAACAAAGTAACAATTTGAGCCATAAACCTACTTTTATTAAACATAGTTGTGTTTTCAAGCATATATCTAATATAATGTGTAGTATAATTAGTGTTACAAACAATTTAAACTATTTTTTACATTTGCACTAAAGAATTTCTAACAGCGCCATCTATTAAAAAAACCTTAAAGTAATACATATATAATATGCACGAATAAATTTTAATATAAACACAATATTTTTGAAACTTTTTTTCACACACTATAGAATAAGGGTGCTATTTTAATGCCTACTGTTATTGTATATGTACAAAATTGAATCCTACTTATGTTATCGTAAACTAATACTTAGAATTCGGATTTAGTTTAAAATAAGTGAATATTTTTGTAGTAATTAAAATTATAATGTTTTATTTCATAGCATTATTTATTTTCCGTTGAATACCTCCAAAAGCATGTACCAAAAATATGAAATATAAGAAAAAACTTTATTTCTCCCAGGTGTCTTATAACTTTCTGATATATGTATTTTTGAATTTCGAATATTGGCACCTATTCATTAAGCAATTCTAATAGATTCCATAGTTGCAACGTCGTCGAATCACGTATACTAACCTATACCTATTATACCGCGCCGTAGCTCATTATTCAGCGTAGCATAGTGACATTGCTAATAAATTTCAATTGTAGCTAAATTGAAGCTCGCCTCCGAACAATCAATGACGAACGGCTTTACCCATTACAGGTCATGACACTTCAAATAATATGCACAGCACTTTACTCATTAGTGTACACCGAACCAATCTCGACATTTGATTAGAACGTAGTTACTAATGTATAGGGAGAAAACAAGGTAAATAAGCGATGGTTATTTGGTTATCAGTAAGTTAAATCAGTGCAGTTTCTCCACGTATTAGTAGTATATGCTTTTAAGTCGCGGTTAAGCATTTTGATGGTTACTTTTACGACTGTTAAGTGTTCGTACAAGTATGTCGGGTAAGACATGGTTGAAAAAGATTTCAAAAAGTATGAAATGAAAAATCCATATTAGGATTTTTATTACAGTTATGAAATATTTTTTTTAGTAAAATTGTAACATTTGGTGATTAGCAGATTACGTAACATCTAAAGAAAGTATTGCGTACTCATAAAGTTTATCTAAACTTCATTATCTAAAGGTTTATAGTTGTTTATAAAAAGTACACACAAAAAAGAAATTTGGTCAGTTTACTTAAAACTGAATGCAATATAATTTTCTTTTAGAATTGCGAGAATTAGTACTAGTACTACCTAGGCTGCTGTAAATAAATTCTCCGAAAATAAAATTTACAGCATTTCACTTACAGTTCATTGTATCCTGGTGGTTTTAAAATGTAATAAAACGTATTGTCTTTTCCTGCTAAAATTTGTCTTATAAATACTACTAACTTGGTTTATAAAAAGAACTATTCACTATCAAAAGTGTTATAAAGGATCCAATTCCTCTTGATATACTATACTTTCGAAGTTACAACGGCCTAATAAAGGAATTGACTACGAAAGCGCATTGTGTACCGACTATGAAAATGTAGTAGGTACTTCCAGCATATAATACGTAACTAAGTGGGTTCTTCCATCAGCGTGCGACATTGAATAAGAGCGTCCTTAGATAAAATTTCACTTGAAAACACTTAAACAAGAATTCGTGTGATATTCAAATTTCACGTTTATCTCTTATTCTTGATACTTTACATTCAGAAATTACTATATTATCTATACCTTTGTAACGTAAGCTTTTATATCAACATAATCATGTGAGATTAATAACAATTGTTAGCTTAGTCACCCAATTATATTGTAAGATTATATTGTGATATGAAATATCTTTGTTATATTTTACAGTCATAAAGTTTGTAACATTTTACAGGCCACCGTGTTTCAAGACCCGATTTATCTTTTAGTAGAATATTTCATCAAAATATATCGTGAGTGCACTTCAAACGTAACATCATGTCATTTTATTAAGGTCTAAAACTCCCTTGAGGGTGAAATATCGTTCTGTAGATGATTTATATTGGTTAAGTGGACGTAAAGTGGGACATTGGCTATTGCAGTATTTCTTGATTATACGTTATATATCTCACGAGAATTTAACAACGTTTGTATGCTTTTAAGAAAATAATATTTATATTTCGTAAACATCATTTTTAAATACATACATTTCAACGCAACGATGAATTCATGAGTCCCGTTACTTTTTGTAGTCATATATTAAAAATATGTAAAAAAGTGATATAACACTATTTGATATAAATAACTATACATTTTTTTATATAAAATAAGTGGTTACTTGATAACAAACGCTCGTGATAATGAGTGACAATGAATTTCAAAATGTTGAAAGCATTAACTTATAAAAGCTATTGACTGTCCTCTTAAAGCTCATAATTAGACAGACATGGGAAAATTATTCCAGTTCCTCACACTACGAATTATAAGGCAAACCGCGATAGAGGCTGCTGGATTCACGCTATAAGAATGGATACTTAACGTACGTTGATCGATGGATGATGTTTTCCTGGTAGCCACCTAAGCCTTAGATTAGATGAACAGTTCTAAATTGAGGTCCAATAAAACTTTTACTCCCGACAATAGTCTCTCTTTTAAACTGTATTTCATCAATGGTCTAAGTAGATGTTTCTTAATAATTATATTGATAATATAATCCTTACAGTGAGACCTTAACACCAAGCTGGGAGCAACTTTAATAATCTTTTACGTCACCGAGGTCTAAAGACTTGGAATTGGAGTCCATATTCGTCTAGTCTAGTTCGTTAAAAATGCATAAAGCAGTACTGAGGATATAGTTTAAAAGATCTAAAGGTAAATATAGACAAAGAGTAGTAGTAGAAGTAGACAAATAGTGACTTAATTTTATACTATTTTATGAAATTATTTTAATATTGATAGCATAAATTTTAACATTAAACGAAGCTTATATATTATTAACGTTTCAATTACGGTTGTAGGATAATCCTAACAGAACAGAATTTTTAATTCCCATTATAAAAGTTGTATCATATGTCTGTATTTGAGGACGGTGACATGCGTGCAAACAAAGTGATAGACTCCCTCATGTTTACACATTTAGCGAGATCATTATATTTTTGTGTCTGTCAACCCGCCGCAGAATAAATAATGGCTCTATTAGCCACTTGTTTAAGAGATTTATATTAATTACGTTAATTATAAATGGAAGCTTAACATGCGTACGAGATTCGTAGAACTCGAGTTATGGTAAACATTAGCGACTGTTCTCAGTGTAATATTTTGTTCTTATATTTTGAATCTTTTCGTTGTATACTGTGTATTAAATTGTTATTGGCTGATTGGGTTCTTTCATTTCGGAGGTAGATTTAAATACAGAATTAAGAATCAAACGATAAAGATTATAACTGACCAGTTCGAGTCCATTAGCCTGAATTTTAAATAAAACAGAAAAAAGCAAAGTAATGTTCAAAATACAGAACACCAAACTCTCGTTTATTTTTATTTTGGGAATCATTTATTTTCGTCCAACAATTAGGCAGGGAGTTTGCGTCGTTTGGGCGGGAGGCGCGGCAGCACGGCGGAAGAAACTTCACGTCACATCAGCAACCCAATCGAAAAAAGGGGTTGTTTAAGCGCACGTTTTTTGTTATATAATCCCAGTAAACGTGAGGGGACTAAGGATAATGCGTCCCTCATGCGAATACCATCTAAAGTCAAGATGTAACTTTGAAATGATATTTTCTAGACCGGAGTAAGTCCAGATTTGTTCCGGCTATACTGACTCTGTAATGCCGTTACGAGAACTTTGTAAAACGTATATCGTGTATTCGAGACCTGCGAGCGACCACGAATATCGCCTAATCCGATCCGCGGTGGAATCGCCCCCGAAAGTTGGGCGTTCCCGAGTCCGCTCCGTTTTATAATCGCCACGTACTACACAGTACTTTGATTAATTTACAGCGCACTTCGAATGAGCTAAAACGAAAGTGATGTATCAATTCTAATCCTTTAACGAATAGAAATTGTCTGGAGTCCATACACCCAAAGCGTTTGTTTCCAATACAAAGCTAAAATGTTTATTGAATTAAGTAACTTGAATTGATTTCAATAGATTGTGGATATTTTCGTTTAGGTGATTTATAATGACCTTTAACTATAATATCATTCCATACTCCCACGGTGATAAGCAATTAAGTTACATTACATTTAATAAGTTCCTTTTTAACAGAAGAAGGAACTATAAAAACAACATATCTACGAGTATGTTTACGTTTTATTTATTTGACTGATTGTTGATATATAAAATTGATCATAAATAGTAATGGTATTCATGCGACTAATCTTTATGTTGTCGCTATTTTTAACTCAATTAGGAATCTAATAGCAACATATCCGTGGTACAAGCTAGTAGGTACAAATATAATAATCTACTTACATAGAGATTATAATCAGTATAATAAAGCACAATAATTATCAATTATATTCTGTGTAATTAAATAAATATTCATTTCAAATGTTATCCGCCAAATCGTGCTTAAAGTATTTGTACGATTTAACAGTAATTATGTTTTGAATATTTAATATAAAATTGAAACCAATTTATAAAGTATTTCGTAGCTGATTTAGAGAATGGGAGTATTATCTATCTCGGTAATTTCAAATTTAGAACAAAAGCATCACTTACTTTTGGTGTAGGTGATGTATATGGGTGACAGTGACCACTTGCAATCATTTGGCTCGACCACTCCTTTGTCGGTTAGTCACATAAAAAAAAACTAAAGAAATATCTCAACGTAGGCACGCATGGAATAAAACAGCCACAGCCACTTAAGATAGTAATTGTAATGCTGTTTAAAGGTTTTGTAACTGTAATTAGTGTAAGTATTGTTTAAAAGATGTGCTGAAGAGTTTCTTGCTCCGTTTTTTCTCTTTATAACTCACCTTTCCGAAAAGATGCAAAGTATTTGACACGAAATAAATGATTTCCGTCTTATTACAAAATAAGGTCTAAACCACGATTATCAAGTATAGGTTTATCTTTCATACTATACTTTAAGCCAAGGTT
>DWJN01003169.1:0-14014 GCA_018248895.1 Carystus phorcus | reverse complement strand
TTCTATTTGTATACAAAAGTAATTTATAGCAGTAATCTATACATATATATACAAACTCTTCAGGAAGGTTTAGGTTATAACTATATTATAGTTTTAGTACATCCACGCGTGCGGAGCCGCGGGCAATTGCTAGTATTCAATATGAAGACACTTTTGTAAATGTTAGGCTGGCGTCCTAAAGGCAAGGGAATAGTTTCCTATATATAAAATAATCAAACGAGAACATAATTAGAACAATTCGACAAAAAACGTTAAAAGTTCCTCGACTTTGATTGTACTCAATTACGGTTCTAAAGTTTCGGCTCCTTGAGGCCGAAGAATTACTTCGTTTTAATGTTTGTGTTGTTCGTAAGTCATTTGTAGCTAACATAGTTTTAATTTTGTGCTAAGGTCGAAATCAAAGTCAGAAATCAATTTGTGTTCACCGTTTCTTCTACTCGATGTAAAAGCAACTTTCCGAAACGGTTGTAAAATAAAAAAATAACGTGTTAAAGTATTGAAATAATACCTACATGAATAAATGATTTTGAATTTGAATTTGTGTAACAGAAAACAATTTTTCTAAGTATTAGAGTATTTATTTTTACGCTCATTACTAAACAGTAGTATCATTTCAATTGGCCTATGATTTAGAAATTAACCATCTTACTAAAATAACATTAACCCGCCAGATTATCATAGTAATAGGTACTCACACGGTTGAACTGGCTAGTTTACTCATCATCAAATCTCTCAACGACGACAAATGACTAACCCGAGACGGGTTTGCTCGGTTCTAATAGGTTTTTGTTAAAGGCTTTTACAACCACGAACCACTTTCAGAACGTGATAAATATCACGGACTACTGTTAAACAATTTTTTTACCAATAGGTACCTATCAATAAAAAAAGTATTATATGTTAGTTAATTAATCATGTGTATTTTGTTTGTTAATGTTTCTCAACCTCTAATGTAGTTTTAAAATTGATATTTGATATAATTGCTTAGAAACACAGTTGGAATAATCTTTTATAAGTTTGTACATGAGTTTAGGTCCTTGTTATAAAGTTTCTGCTACTGTAGTGAGAATACATGCAGCGTGGCGAACCGTGAATTGATAGACATGAAGATATAGTCCTGCACACCACGGCAATTCACTTTGCTGGTGCGTGAAATTGAAAAACCACTCATTTCGCAACTTGTATCAAGGGAATTGTACGGTGAGTTCTTCTGGACTAAGTTTTTTCAATCTACAGGGCAATCTCTTGTTGTCCCAAGTTTTACATAATTCTGTTGTAGTGTTAAATATTGATAAAAATAAATTGATTTTCTTGTTATTTAATTTGTCAAAACATAAAGCGTAAAATGGAATTAGATACTTTTACACATACGCCAGCTTACACGTGTGCGATCTTCTTATTAATTTCGAGCATTTTATGTGCCATAAATGGCCGAGACAGAGTGTTGGTTGCTAAACTATAATATTTTTAGACTTATAAAAATCAATGTTCAAATTTAATAATCCAAAAATTAGAGGTTCAGACAAAAGGAAGAATGTGAATTTTGAATTTATTTAGAAACGAATAAAGTAGATTACTAAAAATTGAGGATACATTTTGGTAAAATGATTGATTAAGACGATACTCCTAAATATATTCAAAATGTGTCATGGACGTAAGTTTTGTACAGGTTATTTATTTTTTGCCTATATAAAATCAAACCTTAAGGTAATTTAAATGAAGCGATGTCTAATATCAGTAAATTTTCTACGCTACAAGTTGTTTGTTTCCTAGGCTTAAGTAATTGCTTGGAACAATATGGTAATTACTGGTGTTGGCGTTTGTCCAAAGGGCATAGTGCCAACGTCTTCGGACCTGTTGAGTTCAACACACGGAAGTGACGTGTTGTGGAAAAAATAAATGCTCGTAACAACTGAAGGTTGCCAGGTTTTATGTTTCAACATTCGTTATGAAATGTCAGCGCCATTTTAGTTACACTGTAATCCTATTTATTTGTTTAACATTGATTAAAAAAATAGTAATTTGTGGCTTTAACCGTGTCTTTTAATAAAAAATTATATACACACGATTTTTTTAGAACAATGAAGAACATTTTTTTTCTTTTATTACAAATATTAAAAAAAAATACTGATAGCTACTATCTAGCTATCATTGTAGTCTTTAATAGTTACGTAAATTATTATAATAATTTTCATTAGTTTTACTGCGCGTGTAAATTTCTTCATATTGGATTTTAAGATGGTTATTTTACACGTCATGTAATAATAACACACTAATAATAATCCACACTACACACTACACTTACCTGAACGTGGTAAGGTGCGACCTTTTCTTCTCCCTTTATTTCAACGTTGATGTGCAGCCTGATGGCCCCGGATACCGCTGACTTATCCGTCCTCTTCTCCAAGTTATACCAGACGTCCATTTCTCCTGATAGAGTTCGTACCTAGAGATATTATTTACATAAGTATCATCCACGTAATTATACGACTAAATTGCGCTCACGAAAAGAACAGTCCTAGTTCAAAACTGTTCTTTTCTTCCGTGGTCTATGTTAAAACCTAGATGGTATTGGATCCACTAACGTGAGGTAGGAAGGAAGAATATTACTGTTGACAGAAGTAAAAAACTTACTGTTGTAAGAAAGTATATTACTGTGAGACATTCGAGACAGTTCTCCTTCCGTCAACGTAAGTTAAGTCAGCAGGGTGAATAATAGCAAGAACACTATTAACAATATAGTCATTTTAAAAGCAGAACGAGGCTATGTCAGGAATAAAGTAGTCGTTTCAGAGGTTTAGTATGAAGATCACTTCTTTCTATCAAACACTAGAGAAAAGATAAGATGAAAATAATCTAACGGATTAATATTTTCAATAACAATTTTGCTAATAAAGTCTTTTACATAGTTGGTAAATTAATTTTGGGCATCAAAATTTATAATCTTACTTTATAAAGGTTTTGTAATTAAAGTGAACTCCCCAAAATGAATAAGATCTCTAACACTAATAACATTTCCAAATATACACATTATCCATTATTTAAGGGCGAAATGGGCATTAAATTTGAATAAAGAATTTGCAAAATTGCTTTAAGTTCGGACTCATCGGCAATTAGTGGTAGAATTACCATAATTTTAGGATTGCTGAAAGTTTTTGATATAAATTTTTCACAGAAATAAAATTTTGCACGTAATTTTGGCAAAACTTTTGTTCTTAATTTGAATGGATAATAATTGTTACCTAAATTGCTCTGTTTCGCCAACAATGACAAGATAATTAACTGATGTTTTCTCTCCCTTTTTTCCTTTATAATTGTCTTAATTTTTGTTATCTATGCTAACCCGCAGTGTAATACCATAATTAACGATTTTGTGTTCAATTTCCAAACATGGGTTAGTTACTATGGAAGACAAATATTATCGAAAAATATCCTCAATACGTACCTCTATAATCGTTTGACCCAAAAAGTCATCTGATTCCCTCGTCAGTTTTTGCCGAAGTTTTGATTTCAAATCATTGTCCTCATCCCAGACTCTCACTTTGATACGATCAGAAGAGTTATGGCATTCACTACAAGATAAGAAAATGGTTAATTAATAAAGTTGCAATTAGTAACGTTTAATGTTAAAATGTTAGGTGCAAGTATAAAAACTAAAATAAATCGATTTGTATTATAAAGAGAACAGATACATAATTTGAATGATGATCGAATATGTATTGAAATAATATTGAAAAATTGCAGATACAGTCATAGAATCTCACAATAATTACAAACCAAATAGATTAATCGTGATAACAACCTACGATATTTATAACTAAACTATAATAGGTTTAATAGCGCTGAAGTAATCACACTCACAAGTAAAACTTTTCGTTCCACACAGGATTCAATTCCTGTGGCATCGTCCGCGTTCGTTTCTTCACCTTGCTAACTTGTACGGTAACGTAGGGGTCTGATGTTCCGCTCTTGTCCTTCGCGATAAGCCCTTGCGCACAAATAACTGCCCAATGAGGGCCATATTAGTATAATGATGGCTAAATAACTAGATCCACATAAACAAAAATTAACATCTTAAAATATATTAAACACATTTCAATATTCTTTTGATAAATTTAATTTGTAAACATTAGCCATTATAGTATACAATAAACAACACAATAATAATTATTATAGAAACATTTTCAAATACCTGTATATAAATATTTTACTGTTAATAATGCTATTTAAATTGTTATTTATTTTCCAATACAGCAAATTCAAAATCAAATGGTTAATAGATTTACATTTTATTCATTGAAACGAATAAAGGCCAATACGAGTCAACTGTCTATCAAAGTGAACAGATTGTTGTTCGATGTAAATTCAGTTTCAAATAGTTTCACCTGGATATTTTAACATTTTGACTATATTACTAACCAGACTAACCAATAACAGTTCTATTTTAAATAAACCTTTATATTTGGCTCGTCTACATATTGCTGTTTCAAAGCCCAATAGTAATGAATGTATAAATGGTTCATTAAGTTAATGTACCTACATGAAAATCTATCTTAATATACTCGTAATTACCAGCATTTACTGATAAAAGCTCGATTACTTATATACTTAATTACATAACTGCATATTTATTGCGTTTTATCTGGCAATACTTTTACTAGGCATATTAACTTAAGCAATTCTTATATTTCCTAAGAAACTTTCGTTACTTTTACTCGTATTACATTTAGGTACTTACCTTAAGCTTACCGCATCATTCTTTTATTGCCACCGGTGAGTAGTATTAACCTGTAGGGTAACTATAAATGGATTACCTGTGATCAGAACAGGCCGGGGTTCAGGGAGAAGACACTAGCTTCAAATCTACCAAATTCGTTATCTATGTATGCCCAAACTCGAATTCTAATATAACTTGAACAGCGACTACTGTTATCGCAAATTCTAATGCAAATTTTGTCCAAGAAGAAAGTTTCAAACAAGTGTAAAAATATGCTCGGGGATGAAATCTAATTGTTTTGGAATTTTCACGAATCGAAAGTTTTGAAAGAAGTGGAAGAGAGACAGGAAAGGCGGAGACATTTAAAGTTTTGGGGTTCATCGTCCTGCATGCTTCTGATTTTGCTAAATTCAAAAACGCATTCATCTATTTATTCAAAAAATCTACTTGAGGTTTCTAGATCAATCTGAAAATTAAATAATTTATGATCAAACGAATGCTATTGTTGCATCACAGTATGAGTTATTACGAGTAGAAGTGATATTAAAATTTGTCAATTTGTGAATTCATGCATTTCTGTGATAACACCGAGCAATCGTGCTCCAAGTGGTTTTGCTATATTATAAAATTGTTGTGATTGACCTGTTTGTGAAGTAGTGTTTTAAAAATTTATAAATTGCGATAACTTATTAGAGATTTATAAAATGTTATTCTGTCACACATATTGTTGTGATTCGTGGAATTTCCTGTGTTTGTGAACATTTGTTTAATATTGTTGTGAGTGGAGGCGGTGCACTAACGACCGTGAATGGATTGGGTTAGTTGAAGTAAGGTTGCATAGAATATGTTTGAAATCTGCTAAAAACTAATTAATGTTTCTTCTAATTTCAAATCATTACTACTCTAACACAATGAATTATGATTTTGAACACTTTCTAAGATGGTTCACTTACATAATACGAGACACAAAATACGATTAAAATGTTTTTGATGCTTTTAATACCTATTAATTCTGTTTATAATATGGTCCAAATATGTATGACATAAATTAAAAAAATACGAATTCAATGCCTTTTAAAAAAATTTCATGCACATGTACTTTCTTAGTACATTTTATATGTATGAGTCATAAGATATCGTATACGCGTTTATGGCAGTATTTACTATATGAATTACATAAACTACCTAATTGTTTTACAGGACTTGAATTAGGTATATAAAATTTCTCATATTTATATCTTAAATACGTTTATTTAACAGATTTTAACACTTGTTTTTGAAAGCTAGTTACATTGTCAGTGGCGGCATCTTTCGCTAGTAACTTTGATACTTTCGTTAATGTTAATGTAACGAGATTTTTAGCAGATTTCAATAAAGAGTTTATAGATATAGTCAGGCGGATAGTCGGTCTAATAGAGCCAAATCTGCGAGCGTGCGGTTCGTAGCCGCAAAAGACCACAGCAAACCTGTAATGGCGATTTTGCAGGACCATTTCGAAGTTCCTTCTATAGTGACCTGCTTGGCCTGTTCTAGGGTGTCTATGTGAGTGTCGGGGTCGACGGTAAAAGTCCGCCTGCGCGCCACATGAAACGAAAGAAGTAACAATTTAGTGTGTGTGTGTGGATCTGGTGCGAGCGTCGGCGCAGGCGATCGGCAATCTGTGGAAGAACGGTTAAACACGACACGTCTTCGAACCTGTGATGGCGATCTTCGCGCTCCATTTGGACGTGCCATCGAGGACCGATTGCTTGACGGTGGACATGTGCGCCGTGTGTGGCTCCGCTTCCATGCTGAACACGCGTCTGTTACATATTAATTTATATGAAACTCGAGAGCATTTATAATTTAACGCTCAAACACTTTGCAACTAAATTTAAACCTTTTCGTTACCTTGCTCTTTAATATAAAAAAGATTTCTGAAACTGGAACAAATGTTAATGATATTGAAATATAACTAAGTATTTATTTCATTGATATTTATTAATTATGTGAAATTCCATAGCATTAAGAGATTGATTTACGTAAAACTTGAATATTGAGAAAAAGTTAAGGTACCTTATCAGTTCGAAGATTTCTGGCTTATCTCTTTCGCGTTGTTTCATTCTTTCCTTCATAGCTGTGATAATAGAGTTGGCCTTGTCCTCGGCGCCGTGTTTGGACGATTTCTCAGCAGCCCCTGCGAAACACACTGCTCAGGCGGTGCCAACGTAGTTCTTGCTAGCCGGGATGCGCCGGGATGGCCCCCCCGCCCCGCGTTCAGGTCTGCCACGACCACTCGCAAGCTAAAACCTCACCAGATACCAACACAATAACAACAAATCGATATCAACTTGATTGTCGGATCTAACGAGGTTGTTCACCCCAAGCGGCGCCAGCCGAGGCAAACCCGAACACGAAGCCGCTACAAGAAAAATATTGACATCCCAAAGCTATTTCCAGATTTCAGCACTTCTTTCCATCTCCAACAACGAAAATTCAAAAGGAAATGGCTTTAAAACATTTGAACAACCCTTCGTTTTTACTGTATAAGTATTCATTTGTTAGCTCCATAGCGTACGATCAAGAACTAGCGTTACACAAGAGCATAATGTTTATTTTTGGATTTAGCTTCTCAACGTTTATAAAAACCGTTAAAGGATTAAGAAGTTAAACAAAGAAATAGCTATAAATAAACACAGAAACGCGATAATCTAAAGTAAAACACAAGTAAACTAAGACCACATATAATACCGAAGTGGACAGTACTGGATTGCGTGCACATAGTTGCTAACAGGCACATGTGACTGTTCGGTTCTTTTGGGGCGCACGTGTTAAGCTTTAGGCAATTTAGAAGAGCGGTGTGTAATAGTGTAAGATGTAAAGTAAGACGGAAGAGTAAACAACACATTTTGACAAGGGCCGTCACAAGTATTGGCGCTGGGCGGGGCGACCGGGGAACGACGATAGGATCGGAAACCCTATCTACTTGATCTAACCATCTACACTCCAAAAACATACAACATCGAGATAATTAACTTTACATAATTATATTGAAAACACAATATAATTCAAATACGAAACAAAGCAGAAACATCAAATTATATAATTTGGAAAATACGCAAAGCTTGGTAACAGAAAGCGAAATGTATTCAATTAAAACCTTGAATTTTGTAACAAATTAAAATAAGACAGTATTTAATTATAAACGTATACTTGACCATGAATAATAAAATTTAATGCTTTTAAAGTGTAGACTTGGGGTATTATGGCGAATGACGTGCAGTCGACATAGAATATTGCAAAACTTTAGGATATTTTTGGATTTTATTAACCGACTGCGCGCCTTATGAGTGCGATCGTGATTCTAAATCCAAATTACAGGAATTATAATTTAGAAAATGTGTCTCAATCACACCGATGTTATAGCCATGCACACCGATGAAGCTAACGGTTCTTTATTGGGGTAACTCCATGCTTTATTATATGAGGTCGTTAACAGAAAATAATTCAACGGAAAAAATACCATGAAATAAAGATAACTGATAGGAAAAATCGTTAATGATTTATCTGGGTTTTGCATGGATTCGTGTGATGTCCTTTGCTAAGATTTCTAAGGTTGATTTATTCGTTCATCTAATGATCTGCCGTGTTTCAATGTGAACATGTTAAGGATTAAATACACGCTGAATTAAATGGCATGGGAAGTCAACGCAATGCTTTATATAAAATTAAACGATGAAATTAATTAGAAGATTTAGGGCAACTTTGTAATTTATATAAGTATTTCGAATCTTATATTACTGATTCATAACAAGTCAATGTATAAGAAATTTGGTACTAATATTAATAAAATAGTTTCCATTTAAGCAAGATAAATCTTTAAGAATACTGTCGTAGTCTAATTAATTAAAATAGAACCAGTTATAACTGACAAAATATCCATTTAATAATAAAATACCTACGCTTTTGTATTCAATTATTTAATGCGAAGAGGTTAAATTGAAAATAAAGATCCATTTTAAAATGATAACATTTGCTTGAGTAGTATTTGAAAAGCAAGTTCAAACATGACACAGCATTGACTCCCAATACTGACAAAGATTATGAGTTCAAGTTCTGGTATATTTGGAACAACCACCATGCAATATAACTCATGCATTCAAATCAAACGTTTGTCTACAATATTTTTATATTACCTTTCCAGAGCTGTCACATAGAAAGCTAAATCTAACTTGGGTAGAATAAAGCTTGGGTTCACATTTAGCATTAGCAGACACAAGATCGGTACTTCATTATAAAATAGATTAAGTTTTTATACTTATTAATTTAATCAGTACTTCAAATTACTTGTGTATATACTACTGAATATATTCAGCAATATGGTCAGCTGAATGAACAAGATATTTCATAAAAATAGATAGAAGAAATCGATGGATCTAAAGTTCATAAACGTACAAAAATAACATACGACTTACCTATCTGAGACCTATTAAATTACCTTTGACGCATCTCTTGAAATACTTACAAGAAAATTTAAAAAAGGTTTCGGCACGAAATTATATAGCAGTATTTTGTAACTATAGTACTTTTACAAACGAATGGCAAAACTTCTGCCACATACAAAACGTAAATTAGTCCGATTATCTTCGTGTAATAAACACAAAAGTGTTAATTTCGACTGGCATCTAATCAAATATCATTTTTTTCCACTTGCGTCGTGCAACAAAGATCTTGTCGACAACAAGTGACCTGTTCTAAGAGATGCTTGACTCTACTCAACTTTAATAAGGGCGAATGGCGCTTCGTATATCGCAGCGAGCATTACGACCTAATTCGAAATTCGAAGCTGCCTTTAGAACTCTATGAAGTAACGATCTTTTTAACAAAAAAAATATTTTTCAATTTAAATGTTTCCTTTCATAAATAATTAATGCGACAAAGAACAAACGACACAGATACAAAAGGGAAGAGTTTTTAGGTTTTTAGGATTTATATAGGTTTTTATAAAATCAATACATTAATAAAGGAGATTGCGTGTTATTTAATTTTCTTTTGTATTCAATCAGATTATCTATAAAGGTAAAATAACAATATGAATTACATATTTAGCTGTCGAACTTAATTCCGGCCAGTAATTTTATTACAGCGCTGAAAGTCAATCTCCTTTGTTATCAGCTATAACCGTGAGGATTGGTTTTTGTTTACTTGCATTGACACAATTAATTGCATTGAATCAATTTCCAAATTTCGAAACAAGTTTGAAAGGATCAAAACCAACCCACATTACGTCACAAGCCATCACAAAGCTCCACTTACTCTGTAGACAGTCGGCATTGAGCAAATCCTTGCACTTCTCGTGGCATTTCACACCACACTCCGTGCACCTAACCCCTTGCCTGGCTATACCCCAGAGGAGGCCTTCACACTCGTAACAATATGTTGGCGAAGTGGCCGTCCATAACACGAAGTTGTGAGGTGTCGTTGAGGATATAGGGTATATGAGCGCTTGTAGCGTTTTCTTGTAAACGTGCATTTTCTGAAAAACATCTTATTATTGAACGTTGAACATATTATTTGTATGTACTAGATAAACAACCTAATTGCTCCAGAAACAAATACGAGAATTAAATCACCAATAATTATGAAAGATATTATCATGAATTTTATTGCAGCTGTATCGAAAAGTTGGGAATCATTTCTAATTAAAAAATACTGAATCATAAAGCTTTTTTATTTGAAACAAATTAACTTATTAAATTTATGATAAAAAAAATGTCTAAGAGTTCGTTTTCTTCGACAGTCAGCATTGAAAGATTAAAAGAATATGAAAATACTGTTCAATACTACTAGGATTTTCGATATTATTTAACTAAATGTACATAACTGTAAACATAAATGGATACAAATGTGGTACACTTCCCGTTTCTACTTCTAAGACCACTCACTGTAAGTTTTTATTCACACTATGGCTTAGTATAACTTTCAATAAGTGTAAAAACTGTAAATAAATTATTTGATTTCTTTGATCAAAACGTAACTAATACTTACCAGCTCCTCATCATTCAATGTAGCACGATGGACTGCTGACGTCAAACCTGCATTCCGTTTTGTAGCTGCCATAGTCTAAAAAGTTGAAACATTCATAAAACTAATTTGCAACATAAAGACATGATAATTATTAACGATGCAACAAAGTATATGAGAGCTATACTTAATAAACGTATCTCATTGTTTGATAGAGGTATATCCTCTTCTACTCATGCCTATATTAGGAGATCGTCAAGCATTTTTATCGCATTTCAAACCTTATCTACTCTTTAAAATTAAACAATTAAGTCAATTTAATTTGACTTCATGAAAAATATCAATAAAACTATAATTAACATTACTTGTGTGCATGAAATGTCAATAAAGTAAATGTGTTGTGTGAAATAAATATTAAATTTTATATTATAAACATTATTAATCGTGTTATAACATGTTTGTGGCCAAAATATTGTCTTTTTAATCTGATAGATAAAAGTTTTTAACCAAGCGCGTGCAAAGCAATTTCTTAAAACCTTTGCAGAAACTCAAACTTAAAACAATAGTATTACAAAACAAAAATAAACGAAATACAATACAGTGTTCCAATAATAGTAAGTCTAAAGTAATGTAATTATATTATTAATATATAACAATCCTCGGTAATTATCCACATGCAATGGCCGGCAGGAAAAAGAAGATAAAAAGAAAATAAAATTTGCATATCAAAAGCTTTAAACTAATCGCTGATAACGTATACCATGCATAGAAAGAGTGTTATTGGGGTAGAAATACCTTGAGAACCTGCGTGTCCATGGTTTAGGGGAAATGCAATGACATAATTAATTTTCATCAGGAATAACTCAGTAATAGTTTACAGTGGTTTTCTACCTCTATTATTCATTTTCAGGTGACCCCTAAGAGTTTAAAGTTCCAGGTTCATGGAAAATGGAACAACTACAGTTGGGTAGGTATAGACCTACGTAGGTAGAAGGACATAAGGTAACATTAATACACCAAAGAAGAAAGAAGGGTTTACAGAGAACCTTTTAAAATCATTACAATATCCATCAAGTTTGGTCAAAGTGTGCGAGATTTAAGAATTAATAAACACCATTTTTTTAAATTTAAATCAAATTGAAAGCCTTACAAAATTGTACGAATATGCATTAGATATAATTTGCCAATCTCCCACAGATAAACCAAGAAGTAAAGTTTATAATTTTGAAATGTTCCGTTGAGAAGAAAACATTTATTACGCGCCTAATGTTACTAAGCATCAGGAAGCGTACGTTGAGCTCTTAACACCGACGACCAGTTTCAAATATCTACCTTTTCGATTACGCCCAAATTTGCCTTTTACGTCCCCATAAAAATTTATAACACAAGATAGTCAATTGAAACCGGCCTGATAAGAAAATAGCTAACTCGAATTCTGTACGAGTAATCAAAGGGTTTAAATACGTTACTTACAAGCTCGGATACGAGTGGTATAGATTTTCTTCGTGGCCTGATGTCTGGCATGCTATCGATGTTGCTATAAAACGGATTATCTCCAGGATGCCTATAAAAATAATCAACACATAAAATAATCAATCACATAAATTTATGTAAACTTACCACAAAATACTGTTCTATCGGACATCTCATCCGACAAACCTTACAGTTTCTTATTGAAGTCACAAATGACTCGACAACTAAAGTACACTTAAGTACAATTAGTGAACTTAAATGATTTTCCACAAAATTGAATAAATTCAGGTTGGAGTCTAGGATTATTTCCAAACTCACAAAAACTACATATGATCAAAGAAATTAATCAAATATATAAAATACCTTAATTTATTTATATAAGGTTACAAATGACTTTAAATGAAGGCAAAGCTCATAAGTAAAATATGTTTTAGACGGGAAATAAATGTACTTTACTCAAAAAAAGACAATTAGCGCTTTTGTACTTTCAACAGAAACCTAAACCATTGTTTCTAGTTATTCTCGTAGCAGCGCATGTATTATAAAAAGGCTCAAACGCATTATTATTCACATACACTTACGTTATTGCTTTGAACTTACAAATTAAACATTACTAACATATAAAAGTCTGCCCAGTCGGGAATTGAATCCGGGGCTGATAGTTTAAAAGACAGAGTCACAAAGTCAGCTACAGCATCGTCAATTCATTTTAGATGCAGATTTGAAAGGCATCTTAGAACGAGTGTCTTTTAAGTCGGCCTTTGACCTTTTAAGTAACAAGCTTCAAAGCATAATAGTCTTTTAAACTATTTTCTTAGTTTGTCAAGTTCATAACTAAATCTAGTTTGACATACCCATTTCCTCGGCCGCCTTGCTCATTGAAGCCACCAGATCCATTCTAAAAATAAAAACAAAACAATTAAAAAACAAAAAAAAAACAAAAACCTAACAATCATTTATTTATGAAACAACGTAACATAATTATTATATAAACAATATAACAAGACTTAACAATAACACAGTAGTATGTTAACATTTCGAGAAATTAAAATAGCATTTCGGATACATCGAAACTTTTGAATATTTTTGTAAGAAAAATATTCGCGTTCTTTAAACAACAATCAAAATTTTGTGCTATATTTGTGAAAAAAGTAATAATATTTATAATAAAAAGTAACAATTCATATAAATTGTTATATTGTATTTCAATACTGAAATATATACGTATATAATGTAGAAATTTATGTTCATCTGTAAAACAGCAGGAATGTTAGTTTTGTAAAAATCAAATAATTTATCGAAATGCAACAACACGTACAAACAACTATTACCTAAGTAAATGCTACAAATGGAGAATTAATATTGTGTAAACAATATAGTTTCCTTAAAATCTATTATAATTAACGAATATTAATATTGTTTGTATAGTAATATCAGAGATATTTAAAGCATTTAGTAATCGGCAGATTGATTTTTTTTTGCGATTTCCTAGCATTCGACTTATATTAGCAGTTATAGATGTTAGGATTTATGTCTTCGCTTATATTTAATACATTATACTTGTTTCATTGACGAAGAAAAATCATTATAATAAAAATATCACGCTCGTTGTAATCCTCCGATTCCGTATTTCAAATTATATATTCATCTTCAAATTGCATTTCATTAAATAATTATTCAAATCTTTGATAACATAAGTTTGCAGGTTCTAGAATGAGATTAAAAGAAGAGAGAAGAAGAACATTATTGTCGCGTAGCAGGCCGTAATACGTCACGTGTGTATTTAAAATAATGGCATAAAAAGAATAAAAATTAAAATTA